>BQNB010073681.1:11671-32033 GCA_026074375.1 Tanacetum coccineum
GGGGAAAGCAAATGTCGTTGCTGATGCTTTGAGTAGGAAGGAACAAGAACCACCATTAAGGGTTCGAGCCCTAGTCATGACTATTGGCTTGGAGCTTCCCAAACAAATCCTGAATGCTCAGACTGAAGCTCGGAAGCCGGAGAACCTCAAGAATGAAGATGTTGGAGGTATGTTGGTTGAAAATTCTAAAGATCCAAATAAATTCAAAACGGAAAAGTTAGAACCACGAGCGGATGGAACCCTATGCTTCAATGGCAGTAGTTGGTTACCATGTTATGGCGACTTGAGGACTGTGATTATGCACGAGTCCCACAAGTCAAAATACTCTATTCATCCGGGTTCTAATAAGATGTACCAAGACCTGAAGAAGCTATATTGGTGGCCCAATATGAAAGCAAACATCGCCACCTATGTTAGCAAGTGCCTGACATGTGCTAAGGTCAAAGCTGAACATCAAAGACCTTCAGGATTGTTGGTACAACCTGAAATACCTCAATGGAAGTGGGACAATATCACCATGGATTTTGTCATAAAGCTTCCTAAATCGCCGCAAGGTTACGATACCATTTGGGTGATCGTTGACCGACTCACCAAGTCTGCAATCTTTATACCGATGAGAGAAACTGATCCCCTGGAAAAACTAGCAAAATTGTACCTGAAGGAAGTGGTCGCGAGACATGGAATCCCCGTCTCAATCATCTGCGATCGTGACCCTAGGTTGGACATGAGTACGGCTTATCATCCAGATACTGACGGACAGAGCGAGAGGACAATTCAAACTCTCGAGGATATGCTACGTGCTTGCGTGATTGATTTTGGAAAGGGTTGGGTTAATCACTTACCGTTAGTTGAATTCTCTTATAACAATAGCTATCACGCTAGCATTAAGGCCGCACCATTTGAAGCACTGTATGGTAGAAAGTGTCGTTCACCTGTTTGTTGGGCTGAGGTTGGAGAGGTTCAACTCACTGGTCCAGAGATAGTGCACGAAACTACCGAGAAGATTGTCCAGATCAAGCAGAGGATTCAAGCTGCTCGTGATCGTCAGAAGAGTTATGCGGATTTGAAGCGTAAGCCGATGGAATTTCAAATTGGGGATAAGGTTATGCTTAAAGTTTCGCCTTGGAAAGGGGTTGTACGTTTTGGCAAACGGGGGAAGTTAAACCCCAGATATGTTGGACCCTTTATGGTGTTAGAAAGGATTGGATCCGTTGCCTACAAGCTTGAGCTTCCGGAGGAGCTGAGCAGGGTTCATAATACGTTCCATGTGTCTAATCTGAAAAAGTGCTATGCCGATGAACCTTTAGCCGTTCCGTTGGATGGACTACACTTTGATGACAAGCTTCAGTTCGTTGAGGAACCTGTAGAGATTGTTGATCATGAGGTCAAACGATTGAGGAAAAGCCGTGTACCAATTGTCAAGGTTCAATGGAACTCTAGGAGAGGTCCTGAGTTCACATGGGAACGTGAAGACCAATTCAAGAAGAAATACCCACACCTCTTCATGAAGACTGCACTGTCATCAAGTGCCGCATCGTAAGCCTTGAGGACAAGGCTCGTTTAACGGGGGAAGTCTATAACACCCCGTGTTTTAGAGTCATTGACGACGACGATAAATCTACTATTCATCTTTTATATTGTACGCGTTTGTTTTAAATCGTAAACGTTAAGCTAAATCGCGTAGGCTAAAAATTAGCGTTCAATGTAAACGGGCACCAAACAATTAAACGTTTACATCAAGCAAGTATTAAATAATTATTTTGAGAATAATTATGGTCTTTGTTCATTTTATTTTTATCGGTTACGTAAAGTGTATACGTTTCGCGATAAATTAAGTTTAGGCATACCCGGAACCACAAAAATAATTCTACGCTTCAACAAATACCCACGTTTATACCCAATACCCAAAATTTACTCCATATTATCACCACATTGTACATATGGCCGGCTAGGGATAGCAATATCCATAAGAAAACCAAAATATCTAAGTTAAGAACATCCCTCCATGTTTTCATGGGATGTTCTCAACTATTAGGGAACAACAAGTGCATATGGCCATGCCTAGGACCATAAGTCTTCCTCAAGACCCTCCATATGTTTCTTGACCAACTATTGCATACTTTTTTACCATTCCATCCCATATAATGCAAGTATCATGTAAGAGATATCATATACAACTCATAACACTTAGTAAAAATCACAAAAATCCTCCCTTTCTCTCCCTAAAGCCCACGACATCAAACACCCTCCCAACCAAATCCATACAAAATTTTATACAACCTATACACATCATTCCTAAGATATTCTAAGATGTTTCCAAGCATTGGTTAGCCATTTGCAAGTAATTATCAAGAAAAGGAAAGATTAGGGTTTCATAACCTAATATAGGGTTTCACATTTGCAAGCTTTTATTTTGTGTCTAAACAAGGGCTTAGTACTTATTTCTCATCATCTTCATTCATCATAAGGTCATCTTGAACTCTTTATGTTCTTACAATTTTTATTATATGCATATGTTAGTTTTTATGTTCTTACAATTTAAACATATCTATTTTATATTTTTATAAAATAATACGTCTCATGACGATTCCAAAAAGCTAAGAAACTTGAAAAACGGATAAATAACGAAAAAGTTACGGTAAAAACAAGTTATACGTTAATAAACGGAGTCGTAAAAGAATTTTTATAAAAACTTTTTATAAAAATTATTCAAACAGCAAGTTTGGTATTTTTAACAAATTATACATATTTTTAGGATTCCAAAATGATAAGAATCGTAATTTTTCAATTAATAACGAACGAGTTATGAATTTCGCGAGTTTACGACAATTAATACTTTTATAAAACTATTTTTATAAAAGTTACTGTTCATGACAGAAACTTTTATTTTTGTAAACCTCATAAATCATTAGAACTTTCAATTACGAGAACGTGCTCGAAAGAATCACTAAAAACGGAGCTATAACGAATAAAATACGACGTTTACGGGTTTTACGATAATTAAAACTATAAAAATAACTTTATAACTGGTGTGAACAGTAAAAAGTACTGTTCATCAGAGGGTCAAAAATATGAAAATGTCAAATTATGATAACTCGTCCTAATACGAAAGCGTGGGCATAAGAAACGTCAAAATCGGACTTAAAACGCGAAAGTTACGCCAGTTTTACTACAACGGTAATTATAAACGTTTTAACTTATTAAACACAATTTTTCCAAAACAATTAGATGGTGATTAGCTATATAGAATTATGCATGGTAGTAATTACCCAATGTGATTAGTACTTATACGACCTTAATTTAAATAGGTTGCATCTGACGATTTGCGTGGCGCATTATCTGTGATATTCTTGTTATTCGCTCACTAAAGGTGAGTTCATAGCCCCACGTTTTACATGCTTTTGTTTTACAAAGTTTTTGGGGTGAGAAACATGCAATGTTTTATAACTGGACACAAGTGGTTAAGTTTCATATTATGATTACGTGTTGCCTAAGTAGCGATAACCCTAGTTAAGCCCATTATCATGAACTGTCAGTTACTGGATGGTGAGCGCGAATGTTATGAATAGATCTATTGGGATTGACATCCCCATTCGGGTGATTAGCTATCACTGGGAAAACGAACGTATACCATGTCGAACATAGGATGTTGCGGGTTAGAACATCATCACGGGCAATGTAGGCCATTTATATGGTATTCATTTATGTCGAGCTTCAGTGTCATGAGCTTAGGGCAACGTAATTACATTTATATGATGTCTGCATCTGTTGCATTATCATACACTTGGGAAATCTTGTGGTCCTACAATATATGATTTATCAAACCTATGAATTCACCAACATTATTGTTGACGTTTTAAAGCAATGTTTTTCAGGGGATCAGTAAGCACGAGGTGCAAGGGATACATTGGTGGTTTTGATTGGGATATCATGCATTAAAGATTTTGTCGCATTACATTTTGTATAACTGTATGGGCTAGAAATCTTTGTATTTTGAACAAGTGGACAAGTGAAGCTTCGGCTTATGTAACAAATACTTTGTTAAATCCAATGTATTAGTTTTAAACGACTTTTTGGTCGTTCTATATACATCTTGTGTTATTGATCTATGAAGTAACACGCCCCGAACCTTTTTTCCGCTGCGATCCAAATTTGAGGATGTTACAGATTGGTATCAGTGCCAAGGTTATAGAGAACCAGGTCAAATGTTTTTTCTAGACTATAACCGTTTTCAAACATCGAATTCATACAAAGGGGTTTTACACGGGACATACATATGTGCATACATTCATGCATACACTACTTGTTGCATTAGTTGGTTGGACTAGATGCATTCATAATTGATATACATGTTATGATATAAATGTATATTACTATAAGAGTCTTATATTAAATACTAATATAAGCTATTTTGAATTTTCAGATTCGGATGAATCGGGGATTACATACACGGAGGTTTCCAGCCCATTTGAGGATTTATCAGACATAGGATCACCGAGAGCCGATGATCACGAGTATCTTGAGCTGCCTGAGATGAAGAGGGACCATACGTGGTGGCGTCCTTCAGGCCCCACCCTCTCCAGATTACGTGCCTGGCCCTGAGGAGCCAGAGCAGGCACCACCTTCGCCAGATTATGTTCCAGGCCCAGAGCATACTGATGATGAGATTGTTGCTGAGGATCAGCCAGGTGCTGAGGATGCCTCACCCACTGCTCAGTCACCTGACTATGTCCCGGAGTCTGATCCTGAGGCGGAATGAGGAGGATGACGATGAGGAACCCGAGGAGGATCCTGTCGATTATCCTGGATGGAGGAGATGACGGAGATGCTAGGAGGTGTCATCACGAAGGGACGAAGAGGATGATGCTTGGACATCGAGGCGATTATGAGGAGGAGGAGGTACACCTAGCTCCTGCCGAATCTGGATTGTGGCTTTACCAGTATGTTCAGGCCTCTTCTGCGAAGGAGACAATAGCCGTTCGAGATGATGAGTCTGCGGCCACTATCAACCACAACACCCTGCATATGTGTGACAGCTAGGATTTCCATTCCAACTCCAGTACCTACACCATTATGGTCTGATGCAGAGGTTGCCATACTTCTCGCTATATCTACCCCACCATCATCACCACTCTCCCCATGGTCTTCACCACTTCCCCAGATACCTTCTCCATCACTACCACTATCACCACCCTCACCTGTGTTATCACCAGCACCACCTCCTAGCCCCATTCGTTCATTGGGCTATCGAGCTGCTATGATTCAGATGAGAGCTGAGGCCGCATCTACTTCCCATTCTCTACCATTATCACCACCCTTCATACTCTCCCCCACCAGACTAGATGCACCATTATTAGGGATACCACCACTCTTGCCCATATCAGTTCCTACTTCATCACCACCATTGCTACTACCCTCTTCTAGTCGTAGGGAGGACAGACCTGAGGTTACCTTACCACCTCGGAAAAGGTTAGGTATCACTCTTGGTCCAAGATACGAGGTAGGAGAGAGCTCATCTGCTGCTGCTGCTAGACCGGCTAGAGGTCTTAGGGCAGACTATAGATAGGGAGATCAGGCATAATCCGGAGAGAGAGGTTGGATATGGGATCCACACGTCTCGTGGGATGAGGATAGTTGAGACTCTTGTAGGGGGAGCACCAGTTAGTACTGACACAGAGTCTGGGTCGACATATGACAACATTTGGAGACTAGGGTTAGGATGTATATGGATGTGGTTGATAGAGGTTAGACGATGAGCAGAGTAGAGACAATTATTGATGGTAGGCTCTCATATGTGTTAGAGACAGACGAGCACATGCATATACACGTCATCAGATGGAGACAGAGGCTAGATTGTCCCGAGAGGCTTGGAGGCGATCGATGGATGCGAGTGATCTTGCCCGCGGAGAGGTTATGTCACTGCGCACTACAGTACTGGCTCAGATGTCAGAGATCAGAGAGTTGCATGATGCTGATCGTAGGAGACAGGCTGTGACTTCAGAGATGCTGAAGGCAGACCATAGGAGGTCTGCAGAGATAAGAGAGTTGAGGACAACTGATCGTACCCGACAGCAGCAGCTTATACAGACATTGATAGTTATATAGTCTCTACAGAGAGAGGTGACTCCACTACTGGGACAGGTGACCACCTTGCAGGGGCAGGTGACAGCCTTACAGGGATAGGTGGTGCATACAAGGACAAGGTCACAGGCATTTACAGGATAGGTTACCGTACTACAGGGACAGCAGGGACCCGCTGGAGGTCCTGCACAGCCAGAGCTGCCAGAGGAGGCTGGTAGCAGTTCATAGATTAGATCATGTTATGGCTAGTCATTTTGTATATAGCCTACTAAGTATTACGGGTTTAATCCCGGCTAGTAAGGCTTTAGGTTGTTATGTTTATTTTGTAACCTAAACGTTATGATCATTTTGTATCTGGACCATTCATGTATGTTTTCCAATTTATATATGGAATGGTTGTATATGTCAGTTTGTAATCGAATTTGTTTATGATATGAATGTCGATTTGTTATATCATTGTTGAATAAATTTCAGTTGTATATTTCACTGGTGAGTGATCTCACTTTATTTATCATGTTATTATGTCATGTCTATGGTTATATTTTATGATATCTAAACGGGTGATTGTATTTTCTTGTGATGAAAAAAATGGGCACAAAACGAGCCACAAGGTTCAAACGGTCACACAACCCCAGCCCAACAAACAAACCTCACACCACATCCGGTCACTAATGCCCAACTTCAGGCAATGATTGACCAAGGTGTCACTGCCGCTTTGGCAGCACGAGATGCAAACAGGAATGGCGATGACAGCCACACTTCGGGAACAGGTGGCAGAAGGACTGAACGCATTGTTCGAGAATGCACTTACCAAGACTTTATGAAGTGCAAACCTCTATATTTCAAAGGCACTGAGGGAGTTGTTGAATTAATTCAATGGTTCGAAAGGATGGAGACTGTTTTCCGCATAAGCAATTGCCCTGTGGAAAATCAGGTTAAATTTTCCACTTGTACTCTTCTAGCAGGTGCTCTAACATGGTGGAATTCCCATGTTATGACTGTCAGTCATGATGCTGCATATGCAATGACTTGGGCCGATCTGAGGAAGAAGATGACTGACAAGTATTGTCCAAGGAACGAGATGAAAAAGCTCGAGGCTGAATTATGGAATTTGAAAGTGAAGGGTACTGATGTGATAGGGTACAACCAACGTTTCTAGGAACTAGCACTGCTGTGTGTTAGGATGTTTCCGGAGGAGTCTGACAAGATTGAAAGGTACGTCGGCGGATTACCCGACATGATCCATGGAAACATTATAGCATCAAAACCGAAAACCATGCAAGAGGCTGTTGAAATGGCCACTGAACTGATGGATAAGAAAGTCATCACTATTGCTGAAAGACAGGCTGAGAACACTTCCCGAAACAATCAAAACCAACAACAACAGAACAAGAGGCAGAACACTGGCAGGGCCTATACTGCAGGGACTGGTGAAAAGAAGCCATACGGGGGATCTAAACCCCTATGCGCTAAATGCACTTAACCAGACGGTATGTGTGCCTCTAAATGCCATATATCAACAAAGTTGGCCATTTTGCTGCTGTAGGAGTGCGGGAAAATGCCAACTATGCTATCAATTGAAGGGGCACTTGGTCAGGCAGAAACGACTTGCTTCGAGTGTGGATTTCAAGACTCTACAAGAGGGAATGCCAAAGGTCGAAGAACAAAAAAAAAGGGAAATCAAGGTTGGTTATGACAGGGCTCCAGCCAAAAAGTGTATGTAGTGGGACGTTGCAGGGACAAACCCAGACTACAACGTCGTGAAGGGTACGTTCCTTCTCAAAACTGCTATGCTTCTATATTATTTGATACTGGTGCCGATAGGAGTTTTGTTTCCCCTGCATTTAGTTCCCAAATGGATATCACGCCATCTACCTTAGATCACTATTATGATGTCGAACTAGCTGACGGGAGGATAATTAGGTTTAAACAACTCATCTTAGGGGTTTGCACATTTAAATTTCTAAAACCACCCTTCACATAAATTTAATGCCCATAGAACTTGGTAAGTTTCGACGCTATAATTGGGAGGATTGGTTAGGCAAAGTACCAAGCAAATCATTGTGTGTGCCGAAAAGATCATTCGTATCCCCTGGGGAAATGAAACATTGATTGTTCATGGGGACGAAAGCAACCAAGGACACGAGGCTCATCTACACATTATCTCGTACTCCAAAACATAAGAATACATGCTAAAAGGATGTCTAGTCTTTTTGGAACATGTCACTACAAATGAGGGGGGGGGGGGGGGGGGGGGGGGGTGGAAGACATGTCGAAGAAGAAGCGACTGGAAGGATTTCCAATAGTTCAAGATTTCCGAGTCTTTCCTGAGGACTTGCCGGGTCTTCCTCAGACTCGACAGTGGTGATTCAAATCGATTTGTACATGGAGCTGCACCGTAGCATCGGGAGCGCATTATCGATTGGCACCTTCTGAAATGAAAGAGTTGTTGGAGCAACTAAAAGAACTATCTAACAAAGGCTTTATAAGACCTAGTTCCTCACCCTGGGGAGCTCCGGTCTTGTTTGTCAAGAAGAAGGACGGATCATTCCGGATGTGCATTGATTACGAGAATTGGAATAAACTAACGGTGATAACCGTTTTCCGCTCCTAAGAATTGATGATTTATTGGATCAGCTCCAGGGTCAGTGTCTGCTCGTAAGATCGATCCTAAGGTCGGGTTATCCCAACTGAGGTGTTTTGAGAAGATGAACCATTCTGAAAAACCGCTTTCAGGACCCGTTATGGCCATTATGTATTTCAAGTTGATGCCATTTGGTTTGACAATCGCACCTGCAGTATTCATTGACCTTATTGAATCGGCGTTGTTTGCAAACATATATGGATAAAATCGTGCATTGTCTTTATTGACGATATTCTGATATATTCAAAGAACAAGCAAGAGCACGAAGAGCACCTTAAGCTAATCTTAGAATTGCTTAAGAAAGAGGAGTTGTATGCCAAGTTTTCCAAATGTGAATTTTGGATTCCTAAAGTACAGTTCCTAGGTCACAGATTGATAGTAAGGGTATTCACGTGGATCCCGCCAAGATCGAATCCATTAAAGATTGGGCACCTCCTAAGTCACCAACGGAGATTCGACAATTTTTAGGTCTTGCTGGGTATTACCGGAGATTCATTGAAGGGTTTTCTAAGATCGCCAAACCGATAACCAAGCTCACTCAAAAGAAGGTCAAGTTTGAGTGGGGTGATAAACAAGAAGCAACTTTTCAACTGTTAAAGCAGAAGTTGTGCAGTGCACCAATCCTGGCCTTACCTGAAGGAAGCGAAGATTTTATCACATACTGCGATGCTTCAAAGAAGGGTTTGGGCGCTGTGTTAATGCAAAGAGAAAAGGTGATTGCTTATGCATCACGCCAACTGAAGATTCATGAGAAGAACTATACAACTCATGATTTGGAACTTGGAGCAGTAGTGTTCGCTCTCAAGATTTGGAGGCACTACCTGTATGGAACCAAGTGCACGGTGTTTACTGATCATAAGAGTCTACAACACATTCTTAATCAGAAAGAGTTGAACATGAGGCAACGTCGTTGGTTGGAGTTGCTCAGTGATTATGATTGTGAGATTCGTTATCACCCGGGAAAGGCAAACGTTGTTGCTGATGCTCTAAGCAGGAAGGAGATGAAGATCAAAACCATTAAGAGTTTCAAGCCTTAGTCATGACTATTGCTTGGATCTTCCCAAACAAATCTTGAATGCTCAGACTGAAGTACGAAAACCAGAGAACATCAAGAACGAAGATGTTGGAGGACTGTTGGTTGAAAACACTAAAAATCCAGAGGCGATTAGGACAGCAAAGTTAGAACCTCGTGTGGATGGAACTACTATGCCTCAATGGTAAGAGCTTGGCATACCCTGTTTATGGCGATTTGCAGAATGTGATCCTGCACGCAGTCTCAAAAATCAACAATATTCTATAATACGGGTTTCGAACATGATGTTACCAAGATATGAAGAAGCTATATTGGTGGCCCAATATGAAAGCCGACATCGCCACCTATGTTAGCAAGTGTTTGACCTGTGCTAAGGTCAAGGCCGAACATCAAAGGCCATCAGGATTGTTGGTACAGCCCAAGATACCTGAATGGAAGTGGGACAACATCACTATGGATTTTGTCACAAAGCTCCCTAAGACGTCGCAAGGCTACGACACCATTTGGGTGATTGTTGACCGACTCACTAAGTCTGCAATTTTCACACCAATAAGAGAGACTGATCCTATGGATAAACTTGCAAGAATATACCTAAAGGAGGTTGTCACGAGGCATGGAATACCTGTTTCAATCATTTGTGATCGCGACCCGAGGTTCGCATCCAACTTTTGGAGGTCACTTCAGAATGCTTTAGGTACTAATTTGGATATGAGTACTGCGTACCATCCACAAACGGACGGGCAAAGTGAGAGGACAATTCAAACTCTCGAGGATATGCTGCGTGCTTGCGTGATCGATTTCGGAAAAGGTTGGGTTAATCACTTACCGTTAGTTGAATTCTCTTATAACAATAGCTATCACGCTAGCATCAAGGCCGCACCATTCGAAGCACTTTATGGTCGAAAGTGTCGTTCACCTGTTTGTTGGACCGAAGTTGGAGAAGCTCAAATCCTCGGTCCCGAACTAATTCAAGAGACAACTGAGAGAATCGTCCAAATCAAGCAAAGGATGCAAGCCGCTCATGATCGACAGAAGAGTTACGCCGATCTAAAGCGTAAACTGATGGAATTCCAAGTCGGGGATAAAGTTATGCTTAAAGTTTCGCCTTGGAAAGGGGTCATACATTTTGGCAAACGGGGGAAGTTAAACCCCAGGTATGTTGGACCTTTCAAGGTGTTAGGAAAGGTTGGAGAGGCTGCTTACAAACTCGAGCTTCTAGAAGAACTAAGCAGGGTTCACAATACATTTCATGTATCTAACTTGAAAAAGTGCTATGCCGAAGAACCGTTAGCCGTTCTGTTGGATGGACTTCATTTTGATGACAAGCTTCAGTTTGTAGAGGAACCCGTTGAGATCATGGACCGTGAAGTTAAACGGTTGAAGCGAAGCCGCATTCCATTAATCAAGGTTCGATGGAACTCCAAGAGAGGTCCTGAGTTCACGTGGGAACATGAAGACCAATTCAAGAAGAAGAAATATACCACCACCTCTTCACCATGACGCAAGTCACCAAAGTGCTGCATCGTACCTTGAGGACAAGGCTCGTTTAATGGGGGAAGTCTATAACACCCTGTGTTTTCAAGTCATTGACGACGACGATAAATCTACTATTCATCTTTTATATTGTACGCGTTTGTTCTAAATCGTAAATGTTAAGCTAAATCGCGTAGGCTAAAAATTAGCGTTCAATGTAAACGGGCATCAAACAATTAAACGTTTACATCAAGCAAGTATTAAATAATTATTTTGAGAATAATTATGATCTTTGTTCATTTTATTTTTATTGGTTACATAAAACGTTTACGTTTCGCGATAAAATACGTTTGGGCATTCTCGAAACCACCAAAACTCTTCTATGCTTCAACAAATATGTAAGCCTTTGTGTTGTGTCAACCCATTTACCTTTTTGAACAGTTGCATCTAGACTCTAGTGGTGGAGATTAGTATCCTTGTCAAGCTTATGATATAATACTCGCCATGACTGAGCAGTTGAGTGACCACCAAAAATAAAACACATAGATTAGTGAGAGTATGAGTGTGATTCGTATTTCCTTTCATGAGGTGCTCGGTTTGGAATTTTCTAGCATATGTAATTTTTAAATTCATATCTTCTTGGATAACTTGGGAGATATATTTTTAAGAATTATTTAAAAGGTTCTACTTAAGGGCAAGTAGAAGTCAAGTGGGGGGATATTTGATAACATCAAATATTTAATACTTTTACATATCAAATTACCGCTTTTATTGGCTTGCTTTATATCATTTTTATATGAATTCGGTACTTAATTCATTTTTATTTCGAATTCAGGTAATTAAAGGTATTGGAACGAAAAAAGCCGAGAAATGACTAAAAATAATACCAATACTAATTTATTTAGTAAAGATACTAAAATCACTTGATGGCTACTATATTTATCCAGGATACAGCTTATGAGCCTAGTGAAGAATAGTACCACTACTATATTTTTTAGTAGAGGTACTATATTTTTATTGATGAATGTGATCGAAGAATTGTAAGTTTAGAAGAATTACGGCGTAACCGTCCCGCAGGAGTTACGCTGTAATTAATTATTAATAAAGAAGATATTGATGCTGACTAAGGGTTACTACGTAACGTGTCAAAGTAATTACGCCGTAACATCTTTTAATACTAATTGATGGAATGTTGCGTCAGAAGGTTTACGGCATAACGCAGTCGGTGCGGTTACACCGTAATGAGGATTCATCACAGGGACTAATATTGTGCAGAAGTTATATAATTTCATTATTCAGTTGCAAAGTTCAGACACTAAAGTCATACAATTTCAAAACTTTGAATTAACTATATATAGATGGCATATGATATCAGTCATATCAATTCTGATATACAAAATTAATTATACAAAACATTTTCTAATTCAAAGAAAAGTTTTATTAGAAACTTAAATTTGAAATTCAAATTCCCCCCCCCCCCCCCAAAAAAAATAGAAGGTTCCATAACAGATACAACCTTCCCGACAAAAAGACAAAAACATGAGCATAGTCTACTAGGCGGCCCCCTTATAGGCCTGGCGACCCCCAGATATATCTGGGACCGCCGGGACTGCCCCCAATGACCGTTGGGTTTCCTTCCTATAAGTAGTGCTCCATTCCCAACAGAAAATCAGATCTCTTTGTATGAAATTTTCAGATAACTTTCTCTCTTCAAAATCTTCTTTCTCTCTCTAAATCTCTTGATCACTAACATTCATAGATCTTGTTTCAAGTTATCTAATCTCTTCTTCTCATCTCTCCTTTCTCGTTCAAGTGCAAGAGAAGAACATTCGTATTCACCAAGAAACGAATTTTTATTTAGTGATCTCTCCTCTCTTCTTCTAAGTATCAAATCTCTATTGTAATTATTTTGTAATTATGTGATTCGGATTGTGTGTATATCCGATAGTGTAGATCTTATAAGTGTATAGTGATTGTGAAGTGGTAGATTGGTTCTAGCTAAGATTAGGACTCGACATTTAGCTTAGTGTTAGAAAATAACGTAAGCGACGTGTAAACGGTTTTCTCCGCCTGAAGGGAGCTTGTTAACATGGTGAAATCTCGAGTAGGATACTCAGGGAGTGGAGTAGGGCAAAGAAGAGCTTCGTAGCCAAACCACTATAAATCTTAGTATATTTGTTTGATTGTTCCTTTTCTCATCCCTTTATATTGTTGTGATTATTATTTACCATTAGTTTAGATATTTACTTTGTTGATTCATGATACAACCTAAAGAACGTGATAGGTTCTTGATCTTTTAAGCTCTAGTTTGTTTAGAACTAATCTAGGATTGATAATAACAAAGGCAGAATATTCAAACAAAGAATCATTGTTAATAAACAAGGTTTTATATTCATACGTTACACTCCAAGCCACAATTCTATATGATCAGTATAGAACGGTTACAATCTAACAGTGTTCAAGGAAACCTTGATACCTTGGGGCTACACCAACACAACTAGACATCTACATCTTTAACACTTTGTGCACACACACATTTTTCACACACAAGAATACTAAAAACTATGTCTATGGATCTCTTTATATAATAGAGTCCATTTAACTTTACAAGGAAAACTAATTGTATTAGGAAACAAATCTTCCTAATATATATCTTCATGTCTTTGACCAAATCTTTTAAAATCTTCATGTACTCCTACATCTTGTAGAATTCCATAATGTCGACTTTGATCCTTTTGTTTTCCTTTTGTTTCGTTGTTTTATATCATTGTTTTGTATCATCGAATCAATATAATTCCCAACAATCTTCTCCTATTTGATGATTACAAAACAAACATCTTGCTTTTACATGAATGAAACAATCTTCCCCTTAAATCAAAATCTCCATGCCACCACATTTAATAAGTTACAAATCAGATCTCTATAATCTTCTTCCCCTTTTTGTAATAATCCAATAGGGGTCTTGTGAAGATATTCAACTTGGATCTTTACAACTGTAAACCATATATCACACTACCAATCCAGCTTTCTAATGACTCAAATTGCCCACCATTACACACAATAAGAAAATGAATTTAAGCAGTAGAAACTTAAACTAGCAGTAGTAATAATGACTAACAGTAGTAATGAAAACCTTCCCCTTAAGTGGTGCATGAACATATCCTGATGGTTAAACACTTTGTCAATTAAGCTTTCCCTGAAACCAATATGTTAACCATCTCTTGAATCTTCAAATTCTATGGGCTTTTTGTACTGATTACTAATGGAGAAAACTTAGTATAACAAACTTGATGTAGAAGTATAATAACCCAAACTTGTGTCTTATGTCTTGTACTATCCACGTGACTCCAAACTCATACTGATGATATATGAGTAGACCTTAATCTCTTGACAAAATCCTCATCTTTAATGAGACACTAAGCACTACAACGTAACTCCTTTAAGTGATAGCAAATGTGAGCATTGAGCACCATAAGAGAAATCACACATTGCTAGATTTTGCAAGTCTTCATCAACACCGTATAAGCACGAACAAGTTATCTTCAAATGTTGCTAGCCGTTTAAGATATGATAAGAACACATACCCAAGTAATTCCACTTCATCATCAAATAAGTGATAAACAATCATCTCCGTAATCAATTATAGCAAATAATCCAAATACGAACAATTAAACATTTAAGAACATTTGAACCAAAATCAATCTGTGTGTGTTATCCAATTGTTCTGTCCAAAATCCTCTTAACCTAATCAAGAACAAAAACCATGTGTTATCTGATATCAGACACAACTGACAGTTTTAACTTGTAATCGAACCTCAAGCAGCATTAATGTCTTGAACTAGCAGCACAAACATGTAAGCAACATTAATCTTGCTTGGCAGCACTATGTTGTATTGTAGCAGCATTAATCTTCTCCTTGTTTGCTTTGGCAGCAGAAACACATAACTGGCAGCATTAATATATAACGAGCAGTATTAATAATATAAGCAATCACGAAGTAGTACTAACTATTAGCAGTATTAACTTCTACTTGAACCAAAGCAACATTAACTTTTTGTGGCTTCTCATTAGCAGCAATAAGTATAATCACGAAGTAGTACTAGCTAATGAGAACGCACCAAAACATATCCTTGACAGGTTCCTTAAAGTTTATGCATCAATACACCTTCATAGGTCTGTCATCTTTACCCAAGATGATACCATAAATATTTTTTAACCCAATTGGACAACCCGTTCACCACAGAACCTGTTTTTAACAAAACGTCACCATCCTTATTCTTAACCTTAAGCGATCAGTTAAGACATCCCTGTTCCATAGCAAAACACACAAGCAGCTTCCGCTAAAACCCAAGATAATCAAAACCCTAAAATTAAGGTTTTGAAACCATGTTAAATGCAAATTCAGTTAGCAACCAAACAAACGACACCAACACAATGAACGAAACCCTAACCCTAGTTGAACCGCTACCCTTAAAAATAGTTAACAAAAAACAGTCAGTGATTATATAATCCATAACCCTTCCTGGACAGTATGCGATCACCAAGGATAGAAAAAACACTCATAATGTAGGTGAATATTAAGAACCATGAAATACGAGAAAACCCTAATTATGCAAGAATCGTTTTAAAGCTTTTTCCAAGAATGAACAACAACTTCTTGCAATCAAACTTCCAGTATCTTTTGTTGATGTAAACCAGACCTTGCAACCTTCGTGAGACTTCTAGCTCTAGTAATACAGATCGACACCAACTTCTGCTTTTTATTGTAACCGAAAATTATACCTTCTTCTTTATTGAATTAGGATTTGGTGAAAACCCTAATTCACCAAATTTTTCAGTTACCGAAAAAGAAACTTTTGATTTACCGAGTTTGCCCAAAACCCTATTTTTACGTATGCATAATTGAAAAACCTTATAGATCCTAGATCAAGAGCCCCGTGGCTCTGATACCACCTGATAGAACCTATAGAACGTGATAGGTTCTAGATCGTTTAAGCTCTAGTTTGTTTAGAACTAATCTAGGATTGATAATTACAAAGGCAGAATATTCAAACAAAGAATCACTGTTATTAAACAAGTTTTTACATTCATACGTTACACTCCAAGCCCCAATTCTATATGATCAGTATAGAACGGTTACAATCTAATAGGGGTCAAGGAAACCTTGATACCTTGGGGCTACATCAACATAACTAGACGTCTACATCTTTAACACTTTGTGTACACATACGTTTTTCACACACAGGGATAATAAAAACCATGTCTACGGATATCTTTATATAATAGAGTCCATTAGACTTTACAAGGAAAACTAATTGTATTAGGAAACAAATCTTCCTAATATTTATCTTCATATCTTTGACCAAATCTTTTAAAATCTTCATGTACTCCTACATCTTGTAGAATTCCATAATGTCAACTTTGATCCTTTTGTTTTCCTTTTGTTTCATTGTTTTGTATCATCAAATCAATATAATTCCTAACAATTCATATTGTTGATTGGTTGAACATGAGTTAAGATCAACAAAGACCCATTATTTGTCATAGATCCAATGAACCAATCTTAGCCACTCATTTTTTCATCAAAAATAAAAAATTCACTTTCCACTTTTAAAAAAAAAATAAAATATCTTACAAAAGGTAAATCCTCACACGACAAAAAATACACCATCGCGACGAGTATTTTTTTATCTTTCAGTAGACGGGTGACACGATATACTTTCGAGGAACTTTTTTTTGATTTTTTTTTCAGTCACGAATTGCGAAAATCATATATGATTTCATTAAATCATATCAAAAAATCATATATGATTTGTGATTCTAACAAACTTTTTTTCAATTTTGTTTCAGTCACGAATTGCGAAAATCATATATGATTCATCATACGAATCATATATGATTCGTAGTATAACGATATATGATTTCATAAAATCATATATGATTTCATAAATCATATATGATTTCATAAAATCATATATGATTTCATAAAAACGTATATGACTTCATAAAATCATAAAAAAAGTTCATGGAAAGTACATAGTGTCGCCTCTCTATTGAAAGATAATTTAATTCTCGTCGCGATGATATGTTTTGTTTTGCGTAACAATTAACAGTGTGTGAGATATTTAATTTTTAAAAAAGAGGTAGAAAGTAGGTTTTTTTATTTTTTATGAAAAATGAGTGGCTTGGATTGGTTCATTGGGTCTATGATAAATATTGGGTCTATATTGAACTTTTGGCATACTCAAATCTAAGTATTTTGAAAGCAAACTTTTAAAACGTAAAACAAACCTATAAACTATTCAACCACCCCCCCCCCTTTTAGTTTCCATAATTAGTATCAGAAGCCAAGGTCACTCAAGATTTTTAAAATATATTGTATTTTAAAGCTTGGATCGATCTATGGATTCCGACAAATATCTAGAAGGGCAATCCATGCAAAGAACACCACTTTTGAAAGTGATAGGTTTTTTTATTGGAAAAATAGATTCGAGACATATGTTAAATCAAAAGATCTAGATCTTTGGCATGTTAATACCAATGGTGATTTTCAACCTATTGTACAAAATTCGGAAACCAAATTAGATGAGGTTATCCCTTTTGATAAACAAACCGATGATCTTAAAAAGAGACTTGCAAAAAATAACGAACCTAAAATGGTTATTTATAATTCTTTGCCTAGAAAAGAATATGATAGAATTTTCATGTGTAACACGGCAAAAGAAATTTGGAAAACTTTGTTAATCACCCATCAAGATAATAATCAAGTCAAAGATAATAAGATCGACCTTTTTGTACAACAATATGAACAATTCATCATTTCTGAAGACGAAACTAGAGATAGTGCTTTTGCTAGATTTATGACTATCATTACTAGTCTAAAAGCTCTTGATGAAGGTTATTCTAGCAAGAATTATGTTAGGAAGTTTTTTAAGGCTCTACATCCTAAATGGGGAGCAAAGGTTACAGCGATTGAAGAGTCGAAAGACTTAACGTCACTATCTCTTGATGAACTTATTGGGAACCTTAAAGTTCATGAAATGATCATCAAGAAAGATTCCGAAATAGTCAAAGCAAAAGTTGAAAGGAAATCTCTTGCTTTAAAGGCTAAGAAAGAATCTAGTGATGAAGAGTGTTCGACTTCCGGAAGTGAAGAAGAAGAGTACGCCATGGTGGTAAAAGACTTTAAGAAGTTTTTCAAAAGAAGTGGTAGATTCGTGAGACAACCTCGAAACGACAAAAACATATTCTAAAGAAGCCGTGATGATAAGAATGGTAAAAGTGATAAAAAATGCTTTAAATGCAGTGACCCGAATCATCTTATAAGAGAATGTCCATGGTATGTGTTTAATTACACATACCTTTTACCTTTAAAAACGAGCTAAAATAACCAAAAACGGACTTAAAATACCAAATATATGCTTGTTTTGCTAATTGTGCTGTGCAGGAACGGATATCTAAGAAAAGGACGAAAAACAAAGCCAAAACGACAAAACCGGACACGGAATGGAAAAGCGTGGAAAAGACAAAGCCCAAGTATGGAAAAGTCAACCAAAGTCAACCCCGACAAATCCAAAGTCAAAAAGTGAAGAAAAATAAGTTTAAGGACCAAAATTGCCAAATCCCTAAACTTATTTAATGAAGGATATAAAGAAAATGATTGTGAGGGACCCAATCTGCCAATACATCAAAGATATACCACAAGGGCCAATTCTGCCAAGTCCCCAAAACTATAACCCAAAAGGACTTAACTTGCAATATCAATTATAACATTCGGGGGGCACTTCTGCCAAGTCCCCAAACATTTACAACCACCAAGGACCATGCGTGTCATAAAACTATCCACCTTGAGGGACCAATCCTGTTCAAACCACAAACCCACACCCTGGATTTAAAACACTGTATATCTCTCACAACCTTTCCCGCCAAAGCTCCTAAACCCCAAACCTGTCACTTTCATACTCCATTGACTTCCCACATCCTTCCAAACCCATCACCATAACTAAACCCCACACCCCCACATGGGCTATCATCCACCTTGGCAATCCCTAACTCAGCCATTGGACGAAAAATTTTGAAGGGTTTGGATTTGAGGCCTTGGGCACCAAGACAATCCTAGGGCCAGGATTTGCTTGTATTTTCTACACTCTCACAACAAACACAAGACGTTTTTGTGTCTATAAAGAAGCACACAACAAGAGAAGACCAAGACCCAAACCCTAGCTTATTTGGCTATAAAAGCCTTTGTAAGCCCTTGAGGCCAGAGTTAGTTTTCAGTTAGTTTTTAGTGTGTTTTTTAGCTCAGTTAAAAGTTTTTAATTTACTTTGTACTTGCATTCTTCTTTTTAATGAAAATTCAGTTTATCCTTAACATTGTGTTCTAAGTTTTATATTAACTTGTGTTTCTTTAAAAATCATATAAGTTCTCAATATAAACTTTATGATCTGTTTTTAAAACCTTTATACAAAAATTTAAGAAAAGTAAAAAAGGGAGAAAGAAAAAAAAGTTACTGTTTGATAAGCTGTGGATGAATGAGCAAACAAGGATGGCTCATTGGGTTTTCTTAGTTAAGCTTTTATAAGCTTGGGTAGGTTTTAGAGCTTATTTAGGTCTACATAATCCTGTTTTAAGCAAGGAGTTCAGGTATGCCTTTTTAATTTTTCAGCTTATTTTCACTGTTTGCTTAGTAGCTTATTAAAAGTGCTTATTTCTCTTTGCTTTTTACTTCTTAGTTCTTATTAATACATGTTTGATACTTGTCTTCAAAAGTTTAAGCTTAATTCAGCTCTTATTAGTTTTAAAATTCGATTTTAGAATATAAAGGGGTGTTTGAGATAAGCCCAAAATGGGTCAAAACAGAAAGGTTATGGGTTGTGGCCAATTGGCCAAAGTTGGTTAGCATTCTTATGCTTATTTAAGTCTGTTTTTCCAAAGCTTTTTAGTCTAAAAACTTTTTTTTAGTTTTTATAAGTATACTTTAAATCTGTTGGTTTTTGAAAGATGTACAAGAGCTTAATTGGATAAGCTCTTGTAATCCTGAAGTCAATATGTTTTAACTTTGTTTTTGATTTTAAGCTTATTTGACAGCTTATTTTTAAGCTGTCATTTAAGTCCCCTTTGTTTAGTTTAT
>BQNB010073682.1:0-29615 GCA_026074375.1 Tanacetum coccineum
CGTTCACCTGTTTGTTGGGCCGAGGTTGGAGAAGTTTGACTCACTAGTCTAGAAATAGTCCAAAAGACGACCGAGAAGGTCATTCAAATCAAGCAAAGATTTCAAGCCGATCATGATCGACAAAAGAGTTATGCCGATTTAAAGCGTAAGCCGATAGAATTTCAAGTTGGAGATAGAGTTATGCTTAAGGTTTCGCCTTAGAAAAGGGTAGTACGTTTTGGCAAACGAGGGAAGCTAAACCCCAGATATGTTGGACCTTTCAAAGTGTTGGAAAAGGTTGGAGCCATTGCTTACAAGCTTGAACTTCCTCAAGAGCTGAGCAGGGTTCACAATACGTTTCATGTATCCAACTTGAAGAAGTGTTATGCCGATGAACCATTAGCCGTTCCGTTAGATGGACTCCATATTGATGACAAGCTTCATTTGTTGAGGAACCAGTAGAGATCATGGATCATGAAGTTAAACGATTGAAACAAATCCACATTCCAATTGTCAAAGTTTGATGGAACTCCAGAAGAGGTCCTGAGTTTACATGAGAACGTGAAGACCAATTCCGGAAGAAGTATCAACACCTCTTCACAAAAACTGCACCGTTGTCAAGTGCCGCGTCTTAAGCCTTGAGGAAAAGGCTCATTTAACAGGGGAAGACTATAACACCCCGTTGTTTAGGTCATTGTACGATGTTATTTAATTCACTATTTATTTTTAGTGTTGTACGCGTTTGCTTTTAATTTTAAGTGTTAAGTTAAATCGCGTAAACTAAAAATGATCATTCAACGTAAGCGGGCATCAAATAATTAAATGTTTATGTCAAGCAAGTGTTAGATAATTATTTGGAGGATAATTATTAACTTTGTACATTTTATTTTTATTGGTTACGTAAATTGTTTACGTTTCGCGATAAAATACGTTTAGGCATACCCGGAACCACCAAAACTTATCTACGCTTCAACAAATACCTATTTTTATACCTAATGCTCAAAGTTTTATTAAAACATCACCCTTGTTATCACATTGGCTGAATTTATCATAAAATAATAAATCCTAAACTTACACATTACAAGTTATACCATTATATCTAACTTTTACAACTTGTAACTTCAAGATAATACTAGATATTTTGTATAAGACCAAAAATCACCAACTTGCACCTTCCCCCCCCCCCCCCCCAAATTTGGATGAAACATTGTCCCAAGAGGATAATGATCACACAAATGCCCAACTTGATCTTGTACAAACCCTTTTCATTTAAACCTTGAAGTACTATGTCTAAATCTTGACCAAAGACTTCCTTGAAACCCTCATTGTGTCTTGGACTTTCCTAAGAATATCACAAGTGTTATTTGACTAGTATTGAAGGTATATAAGCTTGCCACTAGAAATATACACACACACACTCTCATTTCATAAGGTGAAAACAACACAAAAACTCCCTTTTTCTCTCCTATAGGCCACGGCCAAACCACAAACACACAAACCATCCATACAAATTTTATTTACAACACATACAAGTGTTCCTACAACATATCTAAGATATCCTAAGGTGTTTAGAAGGTTTGGTTTGGAGTTTACAAGTGTTAAAGCAAGAAGGTTCAATATTAGGGTTTTCTTGGATTTAGGGTTTCTTTTGTATTGGAAGCTTGGGTTAAATAGCTAAACAAGGGTTTAGATCATATTGTTCATCACCATACATCATACTAAGGTTACCTAAAAACCTTAATCTCTTTACATTCATATTTTATGTGTATATAATGGCTATGTAGTTAATCACCATCTAGGAAACTTATTTACATGAAAAATGGAATTTTTACTTATGATCATGGTATGATATACTTTGTCATGTTCTATATTGTTGGTAGGAACATGTGATAATGGAAGTATGTACATTATATAAGTGTGGTTTATGTATAAAAGCTTATATAAACTAGTTACCTAAAAAGTGTATTTATAAAAGTTCATGAACAAATAGGTGTGTAGACTTATGGATCTTGTGATTCTTGGATAATATTTAGACTATGATGAAAATAAAGACCCCTAAGTTGTAATTACATTGCTTTAAGTGTTGTAATGGACTTTTAACAAAGTGGCTAAACTAAAAAGGTATAAAATCAAGTTTTAAACATATTTTTACAAAATGACCATAACCTTCTGATTAAATTCGAAATATAAAGTATTTATTTTATATTTTTATAAAATACTATATCTCATGAGGATTCCAAAAAGGTAAGAAACTCAAAAAACCAAGCTATAACAAAAGAGATATGTAATTTACAAGATTTAGTTATAAAAAGTGTTTTATAAAAGAAATTTTATAAAAACCATTTACTTTTAACTTATGATATATACAAATGGATATTTTTCCCAGATAGTACATATTTTTAGGATTTCAAAACATTAAGAATCATAATTTTTTGATCAATAACGAAGGAGTTATGGATTTTTTTTCTTATTTACGATTATTAAAGTTTACAAAAATAATTTTATAAACTATAAACAGTAAAAATCACTATTCATCTCAGATACATTTTAAAAAATACATTAATTAGATAAAACTTTTAATTACGAAGACGTGCTCGAAAGAAACACAAAAATCAGAGTTAAAACGAATAAGATACGACATTTACGAGTTTACGATAACTAAATTGATAAAAATGTATGGTATCACTATAAAAGTTCTGTTAACCAGAGGACTTTAATATGGAAAATGTAATATTTTGAGAATCGTCATAAAAAAAAAATTTTACGAAAGCTGTGAACATACAGAAACGGACTTTTAAAACGATAAATGTTAACAACATTTTTTATAAAGTGATATTTATAAACGTTTTTACTTTATAAATATGATTTCACAAATACAATTAGATGGTGATGTAGCTATATAGAATTATATGTGGTATTAGTTAATCAAAGTTCTTAGTACTTATACGACCTATATTTAATTAGGTTGCATTCGGTCATTATTGTGACGCATTTTCTGTTATACTTGGATTATTCATTCACTCGAGGTGAGTTCATAGCCCTACATTTTACATTTATAATGATTTACAAGTTTTGGGGTTAGAAACATATGCATATTTTACAATTGGACGCAAGTGGACATTTTACATTACGATTACGTGTTTGCCTAAGTAGCGATAACCCTCTAAGCCCATTATCATGAATTGTCAGTTACTTGTTGTGAGCGTTAATGTTATAAATAGATCTATTTGGGATTGACATCCTCGTTCGGGTGAGTCATGCTCATTGTGCCGGTTTTCCGTCAACGAATGGTACTCATGTCGGGACATTGGATGTTTGCGGGTTAGAACATCATCACGGGGCAATGTTGGCAAATTTATTGAAATTCATACATGTCGAGCTTCAGTGTCATGAGCTTTAGGAAATGTAATCACATTTTATGATGTTTGCATCTGTTGCATTATCATGGGGAAATCTTGCGGTCCTACATTATACATTTTACAAAATTATTGAATTCACCAACATTTTTTGTTGAGTTTTAGCAATGTTTTCTTAGGAGATCAATGAGGTGCAAGACCAGGGATATATTGGTGGTCGTTATTTTGGAAGTCATATGCATAAAAATTTTGGTTGCATTACATTTTGGGAAAACATTTGTTATGAACTAGAATCTTGTATTTTGAACATCGAACAAGTAAAGCTTCGGGTATATGTAACAAACAATTTGTTAAATCCAATGTTTCGGTTTTAAACGACTTTTAAATGGTCTTTCTTATATATATCTTGTGTTATTGATCTATGAAGTACCACCCTCAACCTATATTCTGCTGCGACCCAATTTGGGGGTTTTACAGATCACAATTGGATTGAGTCTATGCAAGATGAGCTGCATCAATTCCAGAGACTAGATGTATGGGAATTAGTTCCTAGACCAACAAATAGAAATGTAATTGCAGCTAAATGGCTCTGGAAGAACAAATGTGATGTAGAAAACATCGTCATACATAACAAATCTCGTCTTGTAGCTAAGGGTTACAAACAGGAAGAGGGCATCAATTTTAAAGAATCATTTGCTCCTGTTGCTCGTCTTGAAGAAGCAAGATATTCGTTGCATATGTTACACATAAAAACAGCACCATCTTTCAAATGGACGTTAAAACAACATTTCTTAATGGGCCATTGAAACAGGAAGTTTATGTCAGTTAACCTGACGGCTTTGTTGACCCAGAATTTCCCGACCATGTCTACAAGTTGAAGAAAAGCCTCTTATGGTCTAAAGCAAGCTTCGAGTGCATGGTACAACAAAATGTCTTCCTTCTATTGAACCATCACTTCATAAAGGTCATTGTGGACCCGAAACATATTCACAAGGCGTTACTGGGGAGACATTTTACTTGTTCAAGTAAATGTCGACGACATCATTTTGGATCCACTAATCTAGATTTTTCTAAAAGATTTGTAAATCTTATGAAAAACAACTTTGAGATGTCGATGATGGGTGAACTAAGTTCTTTCTAGGACTTAAATTTCATCAATCTCCCCGTGGCATATTCATAAGTCAGGTGATGTGTCGTTGTGTGGTGTTAATTTTATGATTTCAAGTTTTAAATTTATATTTTGCCGACTTAACCAAAAACAACACTTTAACGGGCAGTGTACCCGATCGGTGGTAGTTTCGTGGTAAGTAGGGTGTCGATCACTAAGAGCGAGAAACAATCTTTCAATTTATTAATATTTTGGTTATCTAAACTAAGTTAATTCTATTCTATGTTAAACCTATGTTAAACCTATGTTAATCCTAAATCTAACGGATAAGGGGGTTTTCAGCCTGAGAGACTGGCACGGGTTTTGTGGTGACTAAAATCAACTTAAGACACTAAAACACACGCAAGCAAATTAACAGAAGATAAAAGAGTGGTCTAGCCAAATATAAGAAAACTGTATTAACCATTATTAATCTAATCAGAACGTTGGTTTGTTTATTTAGTGCAATGATTACTTATCTCGAGGCGGCATATCATTCTTAAGATTAAGGCGGTACTTCTTCCTTAAACCTAGACACGTAGAATTCTGTCACAATTAAACGCATCCGCATAAAGCATCCTTATTTGCTGATTATAATCTATCTTAAGGATTAAAGCAATGGTGATCTTGTTAAACCCTAGCTCATGGAGACTTTACCCACTTACTGCTTAATGGCAATTGATACACTAGTAGTCCACTAACCAAGTCTTTACCAATTAATCGAGAATGTACTCGTTGATCCCAAGGTCACTATTGGTCTATCTAGCTAACAATTAAGGTCTAAGATAAGCCGTTATTTGTGGATCCTATTGGTTAGTGTATAAAATCAACAATTGCGGAGAGATATCCCGGAATCTAGATTACTTGGTCGTATCCACTAGATCTAGTTGAATGATAGGTCGCATACAAAAGCACATAAACAAGTATAAATTGATAAACATAAACAAGAAATCAACGATAAATTAAGCAATCAAGATAAACAAACCAAACATTTATCTCTTTATAATAATGGCTAATACCTGAAGGTATTAGCCTTCAAACGTCATAATCAATACAATAGTAATAATTTAGCAGGTGATACTAACCGAGTTAACGAATGATACCAAAACTGAACGATTAACAAGAGTATAGGAGATTACAAGTTGTTTCCTATGGAATTGATTACGTTGCAAGACCTCTTCTGCTCTTCTTCTCCTCTGAAAATCAACTTTTATGGTTTAGGTATCGAAAATATGATTTAGCACACTTAAAACTCGTTTTTGAGTTTTCTATTTATAAGGTCTGGAAAAAGGTCGATACGGCGTATCAAAAGGCTTCGATACGGCGTATTGGGGGTTTCTTAGAGTAGGGACCACGTTCGATATCTTCCAGAATATTTTATTTCCATAGCTTGAATACGGCGTATTGGTCTTCCCTGGATACGGCGTATTGATCTTGTTTCCTTCATGGTCTTTTGTGAAGTGCAGGCACAGATACGCCGTATCTTCCTTGATGGATACGGCGTATTGGGTGTCAGAACAGTAATCTTCAAATATCTTCGTTTAAGCTTCAGAATGCGTGCCTTTTTGCTAATCTTTACCAAGTACTCCATAATTACTGCAATTCTCAAATACAAACGATTAAGTAACAATTCTTTGCAATAATTATATAAAATGGGTTAATTACATGGGATAAATGATGCTATAAAAGTGACGTTATTTGATGTCATCAAATATCCCCCTACTTGAATCCTACTTGTCCTCAAGTAGCCTTTAGAAGTTTATGAAAATGTATCCCTAAGGATATTTCCGTTTAAGCATTTATTTGATCTATTACAAGTACACAACCAAACACCTCACGAAATAGGAAGATGAAAATACTCAAATCACTCAACTAATCTATGTGGTAACATGTAACTAATTCACTTAATTGCTCAGTCGTGACGAGTATTCTATCATAGGCTTGGCAAGGATACACATCTCCACCACTAGATCTAAGGAGTAACAAGTTTAGAAAATGTTAAAATGGGTTTTTATGATAAGGCTTAGGGTTGATCATTCTACAATCTTTCACCAAAAGTACCACACCAACAAGGCAGTTGAAGCACACATACATGGCCATAACGACGGAATAGACATGTGTGTTCGATCACATCCTCATTCGAGTTTAACCAAGGGTTAGGATGAAGAATGATGTGGTAGGGATCTTCTAACTTTCACCAATAGTAATAAACCAACAAGGCAGCTGAGACATGCATACATGGCCGTAACGACGGAATAGACATGCCTGCTCGATCACATCCTCATTCGCGTAAAACCCATGGTTAATGATTAGGAAAGGGAAATAAATTGTTGTTAAATAAAAATTATGAAACAAATAGACTAGGTCCAAGATACAAGTTGCTAGACACTTTTTCCTGACCGTTACCATAAAAAAGACACAACTATTTATACACGTCTTGATCATAGATCAAAAACAACAACCTAAGTTGGCGTTCCCATAATGGTCAACTTCCTAATCATCTCATACTTTACATACTTTTACAAGACAAGTGGCGATATCTACCACTTCATACAAAACTTTACATCGTTGACTTATAGACGTATCAACGAATAATTGATCCTTCATATAATTCCTTTGGTCTAAGCTTTTGCGAAATGGTTATCTTTAAACTTTCCTCTTTTTTGTTGCTATTTTTCTATTTTTTGGTTTTTTTTATATACTAAATACGAAACTCGGTGTAATTTCACCATCTTCACGATCATAATAACTCCGGATAATTCCTTCGATAATTCTTCATTCTTCAGACGTACCAATAATTGTGTTGGTAGTAAAAATACATGAGTTTTGACTACTTTATACATTCCCATTTTCAATGTGCAAATTTCTTCCCAACCGTACCAAAGATAGAAAATTTACACAAGACTCGGGAAATACATACTTTACACTTTAAGCAACTAGCAACTGATAAATGGACTTAATCTAATAGGGTAGGCTAAGGTGTAAAGGTGTAACGAAACAAATAGTTTGTGTTATCCTAAAGGATTGGCTCTATAGGTTTTTCTAGGGGTATCTTACTCTTATAATGAGAGTAACCAAAGGGTTTATACGAGGGTTAACTAACCAGTGTAGTTAGTTAATAAAACAACATATATAGGCTTATTGGGTGTAATCCTAGAAATTTACCAATTTAAACAAGTTACTCCATCTAAATCCATAGTACTCATTATTGTGGTCTCAAATAGATATACCATGCCAAGTTCTAAAGTCTACAAACCGACACACTCATATTTTTGTGGGATTTGGGTAAACATTTAGAAACGGATAAGGCTGAATGCTCACAATATCTAATAAGGGTTATGTATGCAGGTTATGTAACCGATAATTTCACAAAAGTATGCTTGAATTTTTTTTAAGTTTGAGCATAATTTAAGCATTTTAATGTGAAAAATATGACAAGTAACGTTCTAATTCCTATCCTCCTACTTAAATTATACAACGTCCTCGTTGTATAGATAAAACATTAAAAACGGGAAAATAAAAAAATTAGAACGAGAAACTCCCCTGATGTTTTACTCGGTAGATTCTCCAAGTTGAGTTTATGAGCAAGAATGTGTGTTGTAAATGCGTCTGGATACCAGCATGACTACAACACACATAGGATTCCAGATGATTGATACTTCACCAACTTTGTCGATTTCTTTTCTAGCGAAGTCTTGTGCAAAATATAGGAAAAACATGCAACTACGGTTAATAAGATAATAAAAATAAACTATACAGGTAGTCAATACGCCGCATCCAAAAACCATGATACGCCGTATAGAAAGACCTGTAAAAAGTATCAATACGAGTCAGTCTTCCAAATACGCCGTATCATGTGCATGAATACGCCGTAGTCAATTCATTTACTGGTCCAATATGATATCCAGTTATACAGCTTGTTCCATATAGAATCTAGCAAGATCACCTACCATGAGCTTGTTGATGTTTGGATCAAGCATGATTTCCATCTTCACTGTGGACTATACTTAAGTATCACTAAGATGTTCGGAAGATTCACACGGATAATGCTTAGGATCTTTGTTTATAGCTTGTTGAACTTTATGGTGTTTCAAACAGTGTATTTTGACATTGTTTAACTAATGAGGTATTATAATTTGATCTCTTCTTGGCTCTAGACTCGATTTGTGCACTTTTTTAGTTTGGTATCGGCAGGGGCTCGAGAGCAAACTGCCTGCTATTCAATATTAACATCTCAGGTGAGATGTCAAATAGTAACGTGTGTATTCTCCGTGAAAAATCGAGACAAGTTTCTTTTGAGAGAGAAACTACGATTGGCTGGATGGGTTGGGCATTTGCTATACTGGGTCTTTGATGATTTCTTCAATATCAACAATCATCTTTGTGATTTTTGATAGATTATGTATTGAACCCAGTTTCTTTTTTTTTTTTTTTTTTTTTTATGCCTAAGGTGTAAGGAGGGCTTCTTTCTTTTCACCCTTTATCCATACATTTCTTTTTAATTCTTTAACCCCTTCAATGCTTACCAAGACGTCATTACTAACACCTTGTTGTGATTGTTCCAGTGTTAGCTCAATCTTAGTCGGCATTCTTCCTTTATACACATTCATCTCCAATCATACCTAAGGACTGCTATTTCTAACTATAAAGTGTCACATGGGTAGATTTCCTCCGTTCTGGTTGGATCGTTAGGAATTATTCCTTAAACATATCCACCTTATGAATTAAGGAATGTCGTAAAATTAAATAGGTTGGTTGGTTTAGAGATCGAACCATAAAACCATTTTCTGACATTGTATTTTCAAAATACTCCCCCTTCTCATGTGCTCCGTGACTCGAATTGTTTTAGCACATGAAGGAAAGAGTTGCACTTTGAGTCTTAAAAATCAATTTCGTATATAACATATTTTAATCATATTTTCTCCCCTTTTTTAAATAATAAACACTTAGTATTTGAAATACCAATTAAAAAATTAGTGGTAAGTATGTTGCCTGTTGGTTTCCATACTTGCTTGACTTGCTTAGGTTTCCAAACTTGCTTAACTTTACATACAATATTTTTAATAGAGGGGGATGCATTCATAGAGTGCAAATAAGTAACCACACACATATCATGATTTACAGAAATTAAGCATTTGTTACATGTTTGGCAAATAGAATGAGAATTCAAATTAATTATAGTACGCTTAGAGCTAATACTAAAATCAACACGATTCGTGGTTTTCAGACTAGACTTAATTGTCCTAGGGTGTTCTTCTACTTTCTTCATGTTGACACTCTTAGCCGGAAAGATCTTATTTTTCTTGGTATTGCTCCTAGGCTGTGATCCGCTAGCATCAGTGCAACTGTTTACTCCTATAGAAAGAGGCATAAGGATATTAGTCTTCTAACAGTTCAGTTGCTTTACTGGTTTATGGGTGTTACTTTTTGACATTGCACATTGTTCCTCAAAATTGACTTGCTTTTCCTTAGGTAAAGAGGTAGAAGCATGCTTGTTATCTCGTGTATTTAGGGCTTTTGGACAAGTGTTAATCACATATTCTAACAATTCCTGAGAGTGTTTGGTGTAACGGCAAGCTGATGCAAGTGATCTATCTAATGGTCTTTCAGCCTTAGCTTCCTCAACGATCTCGCGAAGGGTTTCTACCCTTTCCTTAAGGTGTATGAGATAAACTAGATGCACTTCCCTATTGTTCCTATTACGAGGGGGAATAGGTTCAACATCTATAGCATACTTTCCTGGTGCAAGAACTTTCAGTTTTACTTGATCCTTATTGACACATGACAGCTTATTATGTATTTGGACCTTTAGACTCTCATTGTTAGTTAATAGGGCAGTTGTCTATTCTAGATGCTTAGCATGCGCGATCTTAATAGAATCATACAATTCCTTGTAATGCTGCTTAATCTTTCCATTTTATGCCTTAAAAGCTCATTTTGTTTTTGAAGAACATTGATTTTTTCAGTTAATTGAGTGATCTGAAAGTCTAAGGTCCTAAAATCACGTGTACGGTCTGCTTCACTACATGTTTCATTCAATTGAGAGATCTGCATTCTTAATTTTTTGATGACGTTGTCTTTTCCTTGAATTGAGGCTTTTATCTTTTCGATTACAAAAACTGAGTCAAAGTCAGGAACATCTCGAGTGGGTGGAGATGTGTTGTTTCCAAAACTTTCTTTAAGATTTTGACATTTTAACTGCAGATTTAAATGATTTACCTCAAGATTGGAAAACCGTTTTATGAACTCATCATGATTATCCTTTTGAATCATATCACGTAAATCAAAAAGCTCAACTTCAAGTTCCAAACAACGTGCTTTAAGACTGGTGTGGGCATCATGCATTTCAGTAAAACTAGATACATTAAGCTCAGAAGTTGTTGCAACATGAAACACATCTTTGAACAAGCAATCAGCAATTAAATTATCATTTGCAATAAGAAGATTTTTCCGCTCAATCTCATCATGCTTCCTATCTATAACGTGTTGGTCAACCTCAGCTTCCAACTCTTCAAAAATTTCTTTCATTTTTTTAACTTCTTTTGTTAGAGCCTTTTGAATGCCATCAAAATGTTCATTAAGTGTTTTGAAAAATAGAATGACCTCGGTGAGATAACATGCCTTGGTTTGTTCAAAACCCCTTTCCCCTTCAGTGAGCCCCATTGGTGTAATTCTCTTGTTACAGGTTTTTTCAAAGTCCGAAAAAGTTGTATTTGTGCAAAAATGTTAATTTTTACTTGACTCTTTGTTGGAAGCACCCTTGGGACAAGCGTTGCAGGTGTATTTGGCGGATACACTGTCAACGCTTTGGTTGGTCTTGAGGCAGTGGTCTGCTTTTTGAGAGCTTCTACTTTCATCTTGATGATGTATTGAACCAAAATATTTGCTCAGGGGTCAATTGCTTTTGTGGTGTGAAGGTCGCTAAATAATTCTCTTTCGAGTAATCAAGTGGTGCAATCTTAACCTTATGAGTCACACACTCAGGGTCTTTCATTTTGTCATGCATTTTTCTCCAAGTGATTTCAGCTATCTCTAGGGTATCCTCTGTATTGTGCACTATAGCCGGGACATGATTGTTTTTGACAATTTCATAACCATTATATAGAGCAGTCTGAACTTGCTTTGCCCGAGTGAGGCATAATGGGTTCTTGTAACCAATAGCTACCTTATTCAATTCATTATAATAGGGCTTTGGTTTACACAACATGTGAACTGTTTGAAGAGACTGGTCTTGTTTGTATAATCTATCCTCGGCCTTTTCTCTTAAAGCTTTCATGTCCAAAAATTCTTCAAGGTATTTATTTTCTTTCTGTTTAAAATCTTTTTTCAACGACGTAACTACTTCTACCATTGACTTGTTATGGTTAATGGTAGAAGCAAGTTGCAGTTTTACAGAATGAAGTTCCTTTTTCAAATTTTCTTCCTTAATGTTACAGTCAGTGATAACTATTCTTAATTATTCATCAATCTTTTGTTCTCTTTCTGTTAATTCAAACCTGGCCCGTCTTTCATACAGTTAAACTTGTTCCTTATAAGTTTCAAGTTCAGCAGTTAGTGAATTATCAACTATTATGTTCCGTGTTGTTTTAGAGACAAACTGGGCATGAGGTTCACACATATCATTATATATCATCATGTATGCATCATTTGTAAAAAAAGATACATTGCTTTGTACAACTGGCACTATGTTGTCCTTTACATACTGATCATACAGAATCATATTACTATTACTCGTATAATTGGCATGTGAGTCAACAACGTAGTTTGGTTGTACATTGTCATGCATCTCGTGTTCTTCATGATGTTTACAAACAGCATCCTGATAGTGATCATAGTCGTGTACCTCAGATAGAATGTCTGAATCATACGACAGGTCGGCTTCATCATAAACAGGATCTGCAGATGATAAATTAGCCATAAACATAGTTTGTGCCGTAGGTGCCTTATCAACATCAGAATTAAAAGCATCACAGTTATCAGCTTGAAACATATTATCCACATTGAGTGCTAAATCCTGAACAGGTTGCTCATCTACATCTTCATCAACAGCGTTGTCTTATCCACCTGCAAGAAATAGTAACTGTTCTTCATCCAATGCCACTCTATTCTTTTGAGCTTGCATTAGTAACATCTTGTCTTTGAAGTATTCGGAGTTCTATGGTCGCTTAGGCTGAGTGCAGTTCCTTGCTATGTAGCCTATACCATTGCAGTTGTAGCACTTAACCTGCCTTGCTTGACCTGGATTAGCATTCCCGACTCTGTTTAGAGCTCCCCCATAACCAGCTGTACCTGCACCTCGTGCGTTGTTACCCTGTCCTCTATTTTATTGACCCTGAACATTCTGAACCACAACCCTGCCGTCTTGAACTGTGGCTTGGTTCCTATGATTTGATGAAGTTCTGAGTTGATTGTTTGTTTGAGGAAGGTATGTTTTGTATGATTAGGTGAGAAGGGCAAGTGTATTAGTTAAATTCTCAATTAAGTTGTCCGTTAGAGAGAGACCTGAATCAAGTTGAGAGTTGTCAGCAAAGTGTGGTGAAACATATGTGGATGATGGATTTATGGATGATTATGAATTATACTGCTGAGGTGCCACATTAGTCATCAAGGCGAGAGGATCAACTGTGTGTTGAGTGAATCGGTCTAACATCATTTTGTTCTCATTGGCATGTGTCTCGTGCTGCTTTAGATAAGCATACAGTTGATCATAGTTGGGGTCCCTCAAGCCTCTGTTGAGTTTCACTGCAGTTATAAATCTACCCTATTCCGGCAACATGTTATTAACAAACTTAGAATTCAACTGCATTATGGACATGGTCATCTTGATGTTACGCATGTCGTTGATGAATTTGGCAAACCGGACATAGTAATCATAAATAGTCTCTCCTTTGTGCTGACGAAAGTGTTCGAAGTCATCATACAGCTGTGATTCACGGTCTTCTTTTGTTAATTCTGAACCTTCCAGGAGCATCTTCACATTGTCCCATATGTCCTTTGCATCAGTGTAATGATTGATAAGAGAGTAGATATCTTTTGGCAACCCTTGAAGTAGGATGTTTGTTTCCCGAATGTTAGCATTATACCTATCCTTATCTTCAAGTGACAGGTCATAATAGACACGAGGTCATTCTGGACCTAGATGTAAGGCACCTTCATCTCCTTCTGCGAGAGTTTCCCTAAATGTTCCCATCTAAAAAGGTCCTTCATCAATTAACTTCAAGATGTTCACCCCATTCTCTTTACCCTGACAATACAGTCGAATACATTGTTGCCATGATGCAAAGTCAGTCCTATTAAGCATAGGTGGTCGGGTATCGGATCCGGCACATTGGATGTCTTCCGAAATATTAGCCATTTTAATTGATTGTGAAATGATTAATTTGATCGAACAATGATTAGTGATTGTATGTTAAAAGTGATGATTGTTAGTTGGATTAGGTGATATGTTATTTAATTGTAATTTGGTTTGGTTGAAATGAGTTAACGTGATGAAGAAATTTTTTGCCAGAGTTTCTTTCTACCAAAACGCAGTGAAGGTCTTCAAAAGTAGACAAAACGCATGAAGTCTTGAGACAAAACGCAGTACAATTGTCCTTTACAAAATGACAAAACGCAGGAGGCAAAATGCAACCAAGAATATGCCAGTGAGACAAAATGCAGTCAAGAAAATACGATCTTTTTCACCTAAAAACACCTAAAAATCACCCTTTTGAACATTTTTGCTTGGTTTCTTTTGCACAACTTGATACTAGAAGGCTATAACAACTATAAAAACACTAACTTTAACATCACAAAAGTGAGAATCAATGAGTGTCAAGAATAAGACCATAAACCTTCAAAAACCAAACTTTTGATCTAAACTAACCAAGAAAACGCACACACAATCTAGCTAATCATCCCATGTGCTTTGATACCAATTGTAGGATATTGGATATCATAACACAATCAAAGATCTAGGGGTTGGCCTACTTTGTAGAGAGAGAAAGTAAGTTCTAGTAAGAGAAACTACACCTTATGTGTATGTATTATGAAATGATCAACCAACCCCTTCCCATGGCTAGAAACGGGTATAAATACATGAGTTTTGTGCCCCTAAGTGGGCTATGAAGTTGGAAAACATATGGGTAAAGACCCGGCCCAACACCATAAGTCATACGATAATTAAACGATTAATATTAAGGCTGCGAGCTAACCTATGCTAGACATTACACGAGGTGATCGAGTCTTTTACATGGATTTTCATAATCCTAACACTACTTGTGTGTTTCGGTCTTTCAAATACAATGTCTTATGTTATGTTTAAAACAATGTCTTTTATTTGAACAATTGTCTTTCAAATACTATATGGTTGGGGTTATGATTCTGTGGGGACCTAACGCATTTTAACTCTGAATAATTATGGAACACATGTGGTTTAAACATCTTATTTAGGTCATTTTCTATATTCGTGGTAAAGGATGCTATTTAGTAACACCAAATTGCTAATTTCCGCTGCGCAATCAGATGCCCCTCGGGGCGGGTGTTACAAGAAAGTCGTCCACATCCCCATCGACGGTGAAACTTTGATCATCCGAGGTGATCGAAGTAAAACCTGACTAAGCCTCATGTCCTGTACTAAAACTGAAAGATATATATCTAGGGGATGTCAAGTTTTTGTAGCTCAAGTAATGGAGAAGAAGTCAGACGATAAATGACTGGAAGATATACCAGTAGTCAAAGAATTTCTGGAAGTTTTTCCTAAAAATCTATCTGGCCTTCCTCCAGTTCGCCAAGTAGAATTTAAAATCGATTTAATTCCAAGAGTGGCACCAGTAGCTCGAGCACCCTATAGACTAGCTCTTTTAGAAATGCAGGAACTATCTGATCAACTACAAGAGTTAGCAGACCGAGGTTTTATTTGACCAAGTACTACACCTTGGGGAGCTCCTGTCTTATTTGTTAAAAAGAAAGACGGATCTTTTAGAATGTGTATCAATTATCGGGAGCTGAATAAACTCACCGTAAAGAATCGTTACCCATTACCCAGGATCGATGATTTATTCGACCAACTTCAAGGTTCGAGTGTTTACTCAAAGATTGACTTAAGATCAGGCTATCACCAACTGAGAGTCAGGGATGAAGATATTCCCAAGACTTCTTTTAGAACGAGGTACGAACACTACGAATAAGTGATGCCATTTGGTTTAACTAATGCACCTGCTGTGTTCATGAATCGCATGAACCGTGTGTGTAAACCATACTTGGATAAATTTGTAATGGTGTTCATTGATGATATTCTCATCTACTCTCGTAACAAAGAAGAACATGCAAATCACCTAAGAATAATCTTAGAATTACTCAAAAAGGAGAAATTATATGCTAAGTTTTCCAAATGTGATTTCTAGATCAGTATCATGCAATTTCTTGGGCACGTAATTGATTGTCAAGGAATTCACGTTGACCCTACCAAGATTGAAGCAGTTAAGAATTAGGAATCTCCTACCACACCCACAGAAATACGCCAATTCTTAGGACTCGTCGGCTACTATCGGAGATTTATCAAAGACTTTTTGAAAATTGCAAAGTCTTTGACAGAATTAACCCAGAAAAACAAGAAGTATATTTAGGGAGAAAACCAAGAGTCGGCTTTCCAATTACTAAAACAAAAACTTTATAAAGCTCCAATCTTAGCATTACCAGAAGGAAATGATGACTTTGTCATTTACTGTAATGCATCATATCAAGGTCTGGGAGCGGTGTTAATGCAAAGAGAAAAAAGTTATTGCATATGCATCCCGACAACTCAAGCCTAATGAAGAAAACTATACCACACACGACCTCGAATTAGGAGCAGTTGTGTTCACTCTTAAAATTTGGAGACACTATCTGTATGCCATAAAGTGTATTGTGTTCACTGATCATAAAAGCCTTCAACATATCCTTGATCATAAAGAATTGAACATGAGACAATGTCGTTGGTTAGAATTGCTTGCAGATTACGATTGTGAGATTCGCTACCATCCTAGAAAGGAAAATGTTGTAGCAGATGCCTTAAGCCAGAAGGAATGACTCAAACCACTCCGAGTTAGAGCATTAGTTATGACCCTTCCCCCAAAATTACAATCACAAATCCTCAAAGCCCAAACCGAGGCAATCAAAGAAGAAAACATCAAAGCTGAGAACCTATGAGGAATGGATAAAGCATTTGAAGTACATCCTGATAGAACTCGTTGTATCAAGAATCGAAGTTGGTTACCACTCTTTGGTAATTTGAGAGACTTAATCATGCATGAATCTTATAAATCAAAGTATTCCATTCACCCAGGTTCTGACAAGATGTATCAGAATCTAAAGAAACTCTATTGGTGGCCTAACATGAAGGCAATCATCGCAGAATATGTTGGCAAGTGTTTGACATGTTTTAGAGTTAAAGCAAAATGTCAGAAGCCATCTAGCTTACTGATACAACCAGAGATTCCTACATGGAAATGGGAAAGAATAAATGTAACACCCCCAAATTGGGTCGCAGCGGAATAAGGGTCTGGGGCGTGTTACTTCAAGATCAATAGCACAAGATATATAAGAACGACACAAAAAGTCGTTTAAAATGATACATTGGATTTAATTGAAAGACTTGATACAAAAGCATATAGCTTTACTTGTTCATTGTTGAATATTACAAAAGTTGACAATACATTTCCCAAAATATGATGCACCTAATCTTTAAGCGTGCAATCCAAAATGTAACCCAATGCATCCCTGGCATCCCATGCCTATTGATCTCCTGAAAACATTGCTTAAAAACGTCAACAATAATGTTGGTGAATTCATAGGTTTGATAAATCAAAATGTGCAGGACCGCAAGACTTTTTAGTGATAATGCAACACATGCAGATCTCACAAAACTAGATTACATTTACACTAAGCTCATGACACTGAAGCTCGACAGTCTTGTTCGCATAATATTGCTACTCAGCCCGCAATGATGTTTTAACCCGAAAACATCCCAAAATTCGACATGCTATATCGTTCGTTCTCGGTGATAGCTAGTCACCCGAACGGGGAGGTCGTTTCCCGAATAGATCTATTAAATAACATTCGCGCTCACATAGTGTAATTCCCAACTACATCTATGCAATTGACAGTTCATGATAGTGGGCTTAATTGGGTTATCGCTACTTAGGCAAACATGTAATCAATACTTGCGTCCAATTTGTAAAACAAAGCATGTTTCCACCCCATAATTATAAATCATTGAAATCGTAAAAATGTGGGGCTATGAACTCACCTTGAGTTCTGATAATCCAAATATCGCAGATAATGCGTCACGTAAAAGATCGAATGCAACCTTATGAGGTATGATGATGAGTAGCCGAGTACTTGAATTAATCTTTCGTTGTTACCATCGTACTACCGTTCGGGCTATCATAACTAAAGAGGTCATGACATGACGTTCGAGGAGTTAGGACACTTTAAATCGTAAATCCAACAACTCGTCGAAACGCCATCCGAAGAGGCCTCATTATGAAACTCCCTAGTAATATAGTACTTTGAATACCCCATATTATTCTATATAGCTCATATCCACCAACTAATGTTTTGATAAAATTATGTTTAATAAGTAAAAACGTTTATAATTACCGTTTTAGCCAAAAAAACAGAGGCTGCGTAACTTTCGCGTTTTCACCGATTCTTGCATTTCTTATGTCCATCTTTCGTATTAAGAAACGGGTTATCCATAATTGCATTTTCCGTTTTTACCTCTGGTTGATCAGTAATTTTACTGTTCAGACACCAGAAATGACCTTTTAATTAAATCTGTTTTTGTTGTTCGGTAAAACCCGTAAATGTCGTATTTTATTCGTTATAGCTCCGTTTTTAATGATTCTTTCGAGGACGTTCTTGTTTTTGAAAGTTCTATAATTTTATGAGGTTTACAAAATTATAACTTTCTGTCATGAATAGTAACTTTTATAAAAATAGTTTATAAGTATTAATTTGTGATTAAACTCGCGAAATTCATAAAATCGTTCGTTATTAATGAAAAAATTAACGATTTTCTCAATTTTGGAATCCTAAAATATGTGTTATTTGCTAAATAATATCCAATACTTGCTGTTTAAAATTTTTTATTAAAATAAGTGTTTATAAAAATTCATTTACGACTTCGTTTTTAACGTTTAACTCGTTTAACAATAACTTTTTGTTATTAATCCGTTTAACAAGTTTCTTACTTTTTCGGAATCGTCGTGAATTGTATTATCTTATAAAAATATAAAATGGGTATGTTAAATTCGAAATTTTGGACACGGAGTTTGCTTAAGCTTGTTGAACCATTTTTTAACTTTTTTTATACTTTACTACTTTTTCCCATTTTACCACATGTCTATATATCATATATCTCATAAGTGTACAAGTGTATTTCTTCCAACATAACTTTATTTTAGTGTTCTAATAACATGATTAAAAGTCCATAATTAATATTAATAAGTCATTTGCCTTTCTTTTACTTGTAACATATTATATGAAATTTGTAAACCCTAATTAATACATAATCATTTTCATACTTAACCAAGAGTGTAAATAACTTGTGTGACCATTTTAACATGATATCATTAACATCATAAGGTATATAAAAGTGTACATTATGATTAAAATAAATAAAAACTTCTTTTTACATGTTAATAATCCTAAATGGTGATTTAAGCTATAAAGAATTAACATATGCATATAAATGAAAATTGCAAGAACATAAAGAGTTTAAGTAGACCTTATGAGGTATGATGATGATGAGAAACAAATGCTAAACCCGTGTTTAGACTAGAATCCAAAGCTTGCACTTAAGAAAACCCTTATTTTCTTAAGAAAACCCTTATTTTCTTAAGAAAGCCCTAATCTTGCTTTTCTTGATTAATACTTGAAAAATGTTAGCCAATGCTTGGGATCACCTTAGAATACCTTAGAATGGATGTGTATAGAAGTGTATGGGTTGTATAAAAATTGATATGGGTTTGTTAGAGTGCTTGCTTATTGCCGTAGCAATATAGAGAGGAAAAGGGAAGTTTGTTTTGGTTTTCTAGTTAAGTGTAAAGCATATGTGAATAACTTAGCTAGTAATGCATGTATATAAGAAGTATAACTAGTCAAAGGAACATGTTGAGGTCTTAGGAATGGGTCTTTGGTCTTAGGGATGGTCATGGTTATGGTCATTAGTCAATTAGACAAGTATGGTGTGGTATTAATGAGGTAAGGTGTTTATTTGACCAAGTTGCAAGTTCAAGTTCATTTTTCATGTATATCTTTGTATATGTTGCAAGATTTTCGGCCAAAGAAAGATATACATGATATATTTATGTAATTTTTGTGTATTGGGTATAAATGTGGGTATTTGTTGAAGCGTAGAAAAGTTTTTGTGGTTCCGGGAGTGCCTAAACGCAATTTATCGCGAAACGTATACACTTTACGTATCCGATAAAAATAGAATGAACAAAGTTAATAACTATTCTCAAAATAATTATATAACTCTTGCTTGATGTAAGCATTCAATTGTTTGATGGCCGATTACATTGAACGCTAATTTTTAGCTTACGCGATTTAACCTATCGCTTATGATTTAAAGCAAATGTGTACAATACAAAAAGGTACATTGCGGATTTATCGATGTCGTCAATGACTTGAAAACACAGGGTGTTATAATAAAGATGGACTTCGTTACAAAACTACCCAAAACGTCAAGCGAACATGACACAATTTGGGTCATTGTAGATCGCCTTACCAAATCAGCACATTTCATCCCCACTAGAGCAACAGATAGTATGGAAACCCTTACAAGGTTATATATAAAGGAAATAGTCTCACGGCATAGAGTGCCGATATCCATCATCTCGAATCGTGATAGTCATTTCACATCCAGATTCTGACAGTCATTGCAGAATGCTTTGGGTACTTAATTAGACTGAGTATGGCATATTATTCCAAAACTGATAGACAAAGTGAAAGAACCATCCAAACACTAGAAGACATGCTTCGAACCTGTGTTATAGATTTTTTAAAAGTTTAGGAAAGACACTTACCATTGGTAGAATTTTCTTACAATAACAGTTACATGTCAGTATTAAGGCAGCACCATTCGAGGCACTTTATGGTCGAAAGTGCAGATCACCTGTCTGTTGAGCCGAAGCTGGAGATGTTCAACTCACGGGACCATAAATAATCCATGAAACCACTAAAAAGATAGTACAAATTCGACAACGCTTGCAAGCTGCAAGAGATCGGCAAAGGATTTATGCCAACGTAAGACGAAAGCCTTTAAAATTCCAAATTTGAGATCGTGTTATATTGAAAGTATCACCTCAAAAAGGTGTCATTCGATTCAGAAAGCGAGGAAAGCTTAATCCCTGGTACATTGGACCATTTAAGATCCTTAAAAGGGTCGGCCCAGTGGCATACACACTTGAGCTTCCTAAAGAACTCAGTAGTGTCCACAGTATTTTCTACATTTCTAATCTAAAGAAATGCCTATCTGATGAATCTCTCATCATTCTAATGAAAGAGCTTCGGCTCGATGACACACTCAATTTTGTGGAAGAACTAGTAGAAATCATGAATCGAGAAGTTAAGCAACTGAGACAAAGTCATATTCCTATAGTCAAAGTAAGATGGAACTCTAAAAGAGGACCAGAATTTACGTGGGAACGCAAAGATCAAATTCGTACCAAGTATCCACATCTATTTTCAAACATCACTCCGACATCCAACTAAATCTCGGGACGAGATTTCTTTTAAGGTTGGGAGACTATAACAACCCATAATTTTCATCAATGTAATTATCCATCTATTAAATTAGATACAATTGTCATCAATGTAATATCTACTTATTAAATTAAGTACAACCATTTTCACGGGAATATTTTTGCTTTATTCCACCTATTATGCAACGTAACTTGCATAACCTAAGTAAACGAGCTCACGCAACCTACCTATGCCAATTTCATCAACGTTTATAGCCAGTAAACGTTATAATATGTCAAGCAATATGTTTTAAACTCTATTTTATCATACGTTATCTATTTAACGTACTTTTCAAAACGTTATTACAAAACGGATTTCAAACGTTAACGTTTATATCAACACCCTAATTATATGAAATGTTTACATATAAAGTGAATGTTCAAGCTTGCAAGGCATGTGTACAAGTGTACAATGCATAACTTTTGAATATTAATTCCCTCCAAAACCAATGTACAACTCCCTAAAGCTCAAAGTACAAGTTAAACATGCATAGAATTCAAACTAGGTCATTTTCCCTCCAAAATCATGTTTATTTCTTACCACCACTTTAACACAAGTTACAACACTTAAAGCACAACTTCTAAACCAAGAAACTAAACCCTAAATCATTCTAAAACCCTAATCTTAACCCTAAACCCTAAACAAAACCCTAATTCTAACCTAAACCTAGACGAAAACCCTAAACACCTAAAACTAGTTCTAACCTAAAAACCAAGCACCTCAAGCACCTCAAGCACCTCAAGTAGCTCCATGAATCACCTCCTTGCACCCTAGCTATTACTTGGTCACTACTCTACAGCACCTTGGCCACCACTCCACTTAACTTGGTCACCACTCCAAGAAAACTTGGTCATTACTCCTTCTCTACACTATATATACACGCATACATACATACTCTTTCAATTCATCTCAAAAACTCATCACATACTCAAATGAAGCTCTAAACAAGTCCAAGCCAAGACAAGCCTTATCAGAAGTATAAGAAGATACCAAGCCCTTAGAATCCAAGAATCAAGAAGGAGAATTGAAAACTCATTTCCTAGGCGTACGAACCCAAAACCCTAATTTTGACCAATTTATAAGTTGTTGCGTGACAAAGCCGTTTAATATCATCTGACAAAACTCCTATACATCCTAAAGATCTCAAGAAAACATCCCTAAAAAAACCCTAAGCTTACTCATTTGGTTTTCCTAAACCAAACGCACTCTAAAAACCCTAAAAAGCTATTTTCGTGTAACTAACAAGCTATAAGCCATAAGCTATTAGAATAAGCTATTTCAATAAGATCATTTATCATTTCTATAAGCTTGAAAACTAATCTTAAAGCCAAAAAAATTAAACCATCGGGTTAATCATTTTAAACCAAACGAACCCATATTTAGATTTTAAGCCACAAACTCTATGCATAAGCTAAAAGCTCAAAAGAGTTACTTATTTACTTATAGATAATAGAAGCTCAAACCTGCAAAATTGATTTCCAAATCCAAAAGTCTCAATATTATGGATTTTGCACGTTAAATATCGCAAAAGGCACATGCAAAGGGTTACTATATTAATGACTAGTAAAACACATAACTAAGTGGCTAAAATGAAATTATCCTAACTTTATCAAGGATTGTTTATGTCAAACTTAAAGAAAAGGTTTAATGATTTTAAAAAATAAAAAAAGGTTAATTAAGAAAAAACATTTATAAATAATATAAATATATAAATATAAATATATATAGATAAAAGATATAAAATATAAATAATTAAAAATAAAAAATCAAGGGTAATAATTTTCATTTTCATTATCACAAGGTAGTAAAATGTAAATATTTTTATATTATTAAAAAATATATTTAAATAATTATAGACTCTATTTATTAAAACCCGACACATTTGTCTTTTCATTCGTCGATCGAACAACAACTATAAAAACAATTATGTAATATTTTACCATAATATATCATCCGCTCAGCATTATGAATGAAACCTTAAAAAGAAAACCCCTTATCATTAAATCTATAAATTAACAACGATTACAAGGATATTGTTTGGGATCTGAGATTGAAGTATTACAAAACTAAATAGCAAGATTGAAGAAAGATTGAAGACAATAAGGACTTAATGAAAAATAATAAGTTAGCTTCAATGTAAGCTATGAATTTCTTGAAAACCCATCAATATAAAAGGGAGTAGTGGTGTCGGTTTAATGCATCCATCCCCTATAAAAACTAGAGCTCTCCTAATGAAGAGTCAGATAGTTTAGATCGCATAGTCACTGATGAGAGTCGAATAGTACAACCATAGTTAGTTGGAGTATCCGCCCCAAATTATAGTTGGGGTAATAGGGAAAATCGTTCAATAAAAGAAAACCATGTGATAACATTTGATTGTGTACTATATAATTCAGCTGCGTGTATATCAATCATATACAGCTACAATCATATTGAGTCTGAAAAAAGCCATTGGTCAATGATAAAGATGGTGTAGATGTATATTACATTTCTACAGTAGTCTATGTTTGTCTCTCTAAAAGAATTTGACTGCAACAAGGCCAGACATCATGTTTGATGTTTGAGCCTGTGCTAGATTGTCAAGTCACACCAAAAGCCTTTACACTAAATGCAGTAAAAATGATATTTAGGTACCTCAACATCAACACCAAATTTAGATGAATGAAACCAAGGGATTACACCTTATAAACTTGAAGCTACTCAGACAGTGATTATGAAGGACCCCAGCCTTGACAGAAAATCAACAACCAGGTTGATGACAATATTCATGGAAGAAGATTGATTACTAGCAATGCAGAGGAGCTATTGTGGCAAATACTACTACTAAGCAGAAAATGTAGCAGCTTCAACAGTTTGTTTGGGCAAGTTAATTATGTAAACAAATCAGATGATGTTATTATGTTTCACTTTTTCATTGAACACAAAATCCATATAGATAATGAGAGCGACAAATAGTATAATCAAGAATCCCTGTTGCCATTCAAGAACCAAGCCATATTGAGATTCGATTCCATATTATTAATAGATTGTATGAGAAGAGACAAATCGAGGTTATCATGTTCCCCCATTATCATAATGTTGCAAGGCCTTCTCACCAAAGTAATTGATTACACCCTAATCTTAAGACTTCTTAGTGGTTGAGCATTGGAATTATAAATCTTGTAGCTACATTTGAGGGTAGAGGTTAAAATGTAAAGATTGTACAGTTAGTAAGAACTATCTAGATAAAAATAATTATAAGTTAGTTATTAATTCCAGGTAGTAATGAAATAGGTAAGTTCAGTCAATATATATAATGTAGCATTTTTCTTGTTATTAGGACAACTAATATCAGTAAAACAAAGGATTGGAGGAAAGGAAAGAATCTAGTTCCATCGAATTCAACTCAATATATGGAGTCTGTAAGTACTAGTACTAGAGTTAATTCAGGTATCTATAAGTTAATTTCCGGAAGTCAATAAGTTATTATGGTAGTCAATTAAGTTAAATATTCTGTAGTCCTATAATTTAATTCTAGTAGACTTTTATTAAGTACAGGAAGGCTAAAATGATTAAGTCTGGTAGAATGACCCGTTAGGTGCTAGAGGAGAGGAAAAATTGATTTTACTTAAATAAATATTAACCAATAAGAGGATTTTTACGGCGCATACTACTTCTAAGATCGGTTTCAATATGGATAATTATTGCACTTTATTCTATAAATATCTTTCTTGCACTATAAGAAACTCTTTTATATAGTCTAGACCAAAAAGAAACCTTTGTAATTCATCATTAAAACCCATTCTCTCTCTACCGATACTTAATCAATTCACTCCGTATCAAACCCCAACACTAGAATTTGAATTCTACGACATTTATTCAACACCCTGTTCAAAAGGCTAATCAAAAAGTACTACATACAAGCATAAAAAGGGGTAAGCTTTCCCTTAAGAAACCAATGAAAGTGTTGGTTTTCACTGAGGAGTGGATTTACCTAAAGGTACATCTCTCCGGAATGCCTTAACTCATAATCCTACTACAATGACACCCTAGTCAAACAGATCTGGCATAACAGTCACGAGATAGACACACTTGCTAATGGGACTCAACAATTAGTAGCATCTATAGACTCTAAAGAGTATACTATTACTGAGGCATCTGTCAGAAGTAAACTTCAATTGGCAGATGCAACAGGAATACATAATTTATCTGATGCTGAAATATATGCTGGAATAAGCCACATGGGGTATGTTTACAGAGGGTAAAAAAAACCTTTTTGGAAAAAGAATATTAACAACCCCAATAGGAAATTTATTTAATCCATCATATTATTACACTGCATAAGCCCCAAATTCTTTGAGATGGGAACAATTTGGTATACAGATGTACTGCATTAATCTGTCTATCTAGTAATAGGGTTTATAATTTTTCTAAAATAAAATTTGAGGAATTGGATCATAACTTGAAAGAGTAAAACAAAATTTTTAATGTATCCAATAATATATTTACAAATTATTTAGGACATTAATACTTGAACATAAAGTAAAGATTTAGCCCCCAACTTTGACCAAAAACTTTTCCAAACATAAAAAAATGGTTATGCAGGCGTAATGTACCATTAGTATGCCTGCTATGTTTGGCAGGTGCATTAATGGAACCAAGGTGAAGGATCAACACAACCAAGCTGGAACCGCATCCCACACTCTGTGATCCACTACCATCAGCACATCCCAACCACCTAATCAAACACCACATCAATCACCACCTCATTCACCACATCAATCAACCACCTCGTTTACACTACAATTCAAACACCACCTTACCACCACCTTCATACCTCCGCACCTATTTCATAATGAAGCACCACTCCCAGAAGGTAACCACTTCAGTAATGCAGTTGCCATATACAACTCAAGGAATTAATGGTACTTGTACCAAACTTGGTGATCAGGTTACGAAGTTTGGAGAAAGAAGATGAAGGACACCAAACAGACCTTAGGTAATGTGGCTCAAAATTGGTAAAGTAAGGTGAAATCTCTGGTAAAAGCTTTGAAGAGGAAATCAAAGAAAGAAATTGTGTCGTTATCAGAGGGTAACAGAACCAAAGATCAGGTGAGGATAATACTAGGATATTGATGATGAACCTCTAGAATCTTTGTATAGAGCATCCATTAAAGAGAAGTCAACAATTATAGTACTCTTAACAAAAAGCATCAGGGAGCCAAGAAGAAAAAAAATCATTCCTAACAACTTGGAGTCCTCAAAAACTAAGTCAACAGGATTTACATACTCAAAGAGATAGCACAGCAAATTCGAAAGATAAGGGTCAAGAGATACAAGAGGATATCAAGGTCTAGAGGCAAAAAATATAAAACAGTAAAAGGAAGCCTGGGATTAGATCAAAAAAAAAACTTGTGCAGAGTGAGATTAAAAAACTTGTAATATAAGTATGTAAAACAGTGAAGTTTCTAAAAGTAGATACAAGATAGAACATCAAATAATACTTACAGTAAAAAAAATAACATTCTCCAAAAAGGGTCAAAGAGAAGAAAAGCTCAGTATGTTTGAAGAGGATTATCCAGCTACTCATAATACAAAAGAACAAAAAAGACAAGAAGAACAGTATTGGGAAGAGCTATGAAGATTGCAAGCTTCAAATGATGAAGAAGATAAAACTATTCATTTAGATAAGATGATGATCCAAAAGAGGTAGGAATAACAAGAATTGTCAAATAAACAACAAAAAAAGAAAGGCTGCAGTTCAAAAGCTGCACAATTTTATTCTAAAAGAAGATAGGGATACCATTAGGGCAAAACTGGAAGTAATACAAGTAGAAAGATTCTTACAGGGAGAAGTATAAGCAATGATGATTTTGCAAAAAGAATGGTGGAAATGATAAATGAGAAGAAGAAGTTCTATGCTGAACAAAAAGCTAAAGCAAAAAGAAGTAAGCCAATAACACAAGCACAACAAAGATAAAATTGTTCGAGCAACTGTTGGTTTCTACTGTTCGAGTACATCAAAAGTATTGAGTTAATATTGTTCGTGTACATGCAAAGATTTGTGCTGTTATTATGCATTGGTACTATTCGAATAGTGAACAGCAGGTGAAAAAGTGTGCGTGTAGGGTATGATGTATACATAATACAATTGTTTGAAGACGAAGTGTGTTCATGTTATTTGAAGATTATAAATGCTATTGGGTTCGAGTTTATTAAGTAAATACTGTTTGTGCTGCCAAGTGATGGTTTGTACTGCTCATTATACACTTAGTACCGCTGGTTCGAACTTAGTACCGCTCGCCCAAGGTTGATACTGCCTGAATTAGCAACAAACCAGCGACGGTTCAACAACAGATTAAGAGTCGCTAACAGAATGGGAGGAAGGAGTCACAGTTTAGTGACAGTTTTAGTGGCAGCTTAGTGACAGATAATGTGTCGCTAAGAGCAGATAGTGATGACTTTATGACAGTTTTGAGACAGAAAAAAGCGTCGCTAAGTGCTTGGTTTTATATAAAACCACTAGAGTATGCTCATTTAGTACTGTTGGAACTGTCCGATAAAAGTATTTTGTACTATTCAGCAAAGAACCGATATCGATAGTACATTTTTTTGGATGGATTTGGATCACTTATGTAACTGTTATTCATAGCATTTGTTACTATTTTTTTTATGTGCTAGTTTTTGGAGATTATTAGAATATTTGATTACGAAGCACGAATGATTATTGCTTAATTGATGTAGGTATTTGGGATTTCATAGATACGAGTTCTAAACATACCTATTAGTAGAGGTTAACGTTGTTTCGAGATACAATGGTGTCCACGAAGACTTGTCAAAATCTAGCAAAAGTGTGTGATTTTACTTATAGTGCTTAATGCTCAACATTATTCTATCACTTATAATGGAGTCCTCAAAGAAGATGAGATTTTTGTACAAAGTTGCGGTCAACTTAAATTTCATAGATTTATTTAAAAGTTCGACGTCACGTTGATAGTGCAGAGACATAAGACACAAGTATGGGAGATTCACTTCTTCAGTCAAATCGTTAAAGAAGACCCCTATTTGATGATTACAAAAAGGAGAAGAAGATTACAGGTTTATTGATTTGCAACTTATTATGTGTGGTGACATGTCAAGGATTCTAATTCTTATCTTAAATCAAGGGGAAGCATTGAAGATTTTGTTTCATTTAGAGAGATGATTACATCTCAACTTCTCTATTTAAGGGGAAGTTCGTACGCGACTTTGTTTGTTTTGTCATCATCAAATAGGGGAAGATTGTTGGGATTCTAGATTTGATGAGACAAAATAAATATAAGAATGAAACAAAAGGACTAAAACTGTAATTACAGAAATCTTCAAGCTGGTGGAGAATATGAAGATAAAGATGAAGATATCAGAAGATCTCCTTATAATGATAAAGATACAGAAGATATTAGAAGATATTCTTAAATGTTTTAAATATATTGTTTGTTCTTATCTTCTATTGTAAGCCTTGATATCTCTCTATATAAAGAGATTATCAGGCATATGGTTTAGATATCCATCCATAGAAAACTAGAGCTCTCCCAATGAGAGTCTAGATAGTTAGATAGCAAGTCGACTGATGAGAGTCGAATAGTACACCATAGTTAGTTGGTGTAGCCCCAAATTATAGTTGGGGTAATAGGGAAACGTTCAATAAAGAAAACCTTGTGATAACTTTGATTGTGTTCTTTATTATTCCGCTGCGTGTTATCAATCATTGTTATTGTTCATCCTAGATATATAAGATCTAATCAATCTTGAGCTTAAACGATCTTATCAATTGGTATCAGAGCCTCGTTGCTCTTGATATCTAGGATTGTACAAGGTCTATAAATCGAATTTAAGAAAGAAAATTGTCTTAGGGTTTTGATTTTCTGTTTTTGGTAAACAGTAATTCGGTAATTATTAAGAAAACCTAAATCGGTAAAAGATGTATTGTTCTTTCTTGGTTCGTTTGTATGGTGATTATTTAGGGTTTGATGGACGTGAAGGCAGAAGGTGTTAAACGTAAACAACAGTAGCAGCAGAACATAGAGTTTCAAGAATCAACCAGGTTTGCGATTCATATTTGATTAGGGTTTCGGTTTGAAGGTTAATTTGTAATCATGATCTTTGGCGATTTATTTTTAACTAATGAAACCCTAAGTTCGTCTAAGGGTTTCACGTTTCTTGAGCTCTGGATCTGATAATAATTTCGTGAGGGATTGGATATGAATGATGGATCTGTGCTCGTCTTTACAACTGTAATTTGCCATTAAAGTTGTTCATTATTGATGCTGCTTGTTGTGATTCGATGCTATGTGAAGGATCATGATCGTGTATAGATCTTTATATCTGGTCGTGTATTAGATGTG
>BQNB010073683.1:0-29212 GCA_026074375.1 Tanacetum coccineum
TTGTTAGACATTTCATTTTTATTGTCAAGTTACCGTATTTCAATTGAAATTTAACCCAAGTTGCCTTTTTTCAGTTTTTTTGTTTTTGAAATAATATATTAGTGTTTAATGTAAAGATTTCGAGACACACAGCAAATGTATACAAACTCTTTGATAAGTTAAAGCTTATAATGACTGAAAGCTTCAATCTAATGTAACCCCTTATTTGCAAAAGGTATAAAGTATTCACCCATTGTTGCTAAGTAACTATGTATAAAAACAGAATATAGTATCATATACTTTAATAAATGAAGATTTGCCCCTAATTCTCATTGTTTTCGTAGATGAGAGCACATCCACACTGTTACAAACATCCTAATATGTCACTTGATGCGTTTAGAGAGTATCTCGCTGAAGAGGTGGGAGTCATGGGAACAGACGTGGGTCTAGATGTTGTACAAGGCGCTGCAGATTTGCTACGTACCCGTATGGTTCGCACCTATGCACGAGGTTCCAAAGTTATCGACGAGGTTACTCCTTTTGATGGCCGGTGTTTTTACGAGATAAATCTTGCTTGCATCCTTGATAAGTGTTAAATTGTAGACATAAAATACCTAGGATTTTGCTAAATAAAAGCCAAAAAATATGCCAAAAGATGGAAATATGTGTGCTTTTGTGTCTCAATGTGCAGGAAAGGATATCAAAGTCAAAAAGATCAAAAACAAGCAAAAACCGACAAAAAATGAAGAGACAAGTACAAGAGAGAGATTTGAAGCCAATATCGAAAGCCGGATCAAGACCGTGGTCGAGAAAAGTCAAGAAAGTAAAGAAAAAGACAAAGGAAATGACCATTTTGTCCTTACAATGGAAGATTAAAAGACTAAAATACCCTTTGGGCCCTTCTACACCATTCGGATCACAAAAGCCCAGTAATGAGCCCAAAATCAAAGCCCATTTCTTGTGTACAAAACTACATGGACCAAAAATGACAAATATTCAAACTCATAATACACTACACTTATGGAAAAGAAACAGAGGTACTTGTATTGTAATTAGCCCAAACTTTCAAACCAAACACGGTATAACTTTTCCTCCTAACCGTTTGTAACCATCTTTCCCGCCCCAAAACCCCACTACTGTTCACGCATCCCCTTCCTTTCACCAGGCTATCTCCCTGCAACTCATACCACCAGAACCCTCCTCCTATACTAAAACACTCCCTACAACTCTCCCCACCTCTACATACACCTTTAACCTCGTATTAATCACCCCTCTACCTCACCAGACCCACGTGGCATCTTATTATTGGTCCATACACCTGCCTAAGCCATGTGGAGCTCCCTAATTGTCTAGAACACGTCAAAGATTCATCCAACGGCTTACAATTAGTCAAAAATGGTTATTAACTCAAGGAACGGCCAAGATTATTTCTTCCTCATGTCTCAGCTCTTATTCAGCTTTATAAATAGTGCTAGATAGTTCAACATTTGTAACTTTTACTTTACTTTACTTTACTTTTAGTCATTTACTTTACTTGTCTTTAAAATTCCTTGCAATTGTATTTTCGTTAAAAGTCAAATAAAGTCAAACTTTCTCTATTGTTATTCAAAGCTCTCATATTAGTTTCATTTCTGTTGTTTAAGCTTCTCAAAACTCTCTTTCATTTTTACAAGCTTTCCTATCCGTTTTATCTTCAGAGTCATACATTTGTAAAAAAGTCAAACTTCTTGGTCAAATATAAGCTCAATTGAGTTTAATTCTGATCATAGAAAAGCCTTTCTTTACTGTTATAAGTCATTTTTTTACATACTCTGGACTCAATTCAGTTTATATAAGCTAAATTGAGCTTGATTACCTATTCCATTACATTGTGCTTTGTCCAATAGTTCGTATAAGCTGTTCAAGCTGCTATAAGCAAAGGAAAAGGTTTATAATGGTTTTATTGAGCTTAAGCTCAGGTTTTAGAGGCTAAGGTAGCCATTAGGAGATTGCTTTTTAAGGTCACTCACTCAACAAGAGTGACCTAGGGTCAGAGACTACAATTCAAAGGTTTAGCTTCATGTTTTTAATTTTAGCAGTCAAATAGCTTAATCCATTAGCTTATTACATTGTATTTTTGTGTGCTTAAACCTGTTCAATATTACTTAGTTAGCTTAGATATTCAAATGTTTTAAATCTATTGTAGCTATAATTCATTAAAATTTCATTTCTTCAAATTCTGCCATTTAGAAGGGGAGAGCTTAGCTGAGTAACTAGTTATTTTTAGAACATAAGCTTTAGATTTTAGTGCTTAAATAGCTTAATTAGTTGAGTATAAGACTGAGTAGATAAAAGGTTTTAGCAGGTTTAGTTTTAAAATAGATTTTAGATAAAATTTAGTTTGGACAGTTTAGTTAAGTAGTGTTTGGGTTAAGGTGTTTTTGACCTTAAAAGTCAACAAGATTCTGTCAAAATACTTTACGTAGTTTAGATTTTTAGAGTTATCAAGTTTTAAAAAAGATTTGGAAGTTAGATTGTATAATTTCAAGATTTAGAGCTCAAAAAGTTAATGCTAGCACCAAGACAGTTTTAAATGCAAAGTAGTTTTAGATTTTAGTGATTTACAGCATTTTAGAGTTCAATTTTGGTTAGTGTACACTTAGATACATTTAGTGAGTTGGTCTTTATGAATTTAAACCCTTAAATTTTGGGCCTGCATCTTAATAATATGCCCAACTACATCAGTATAAGCAGTAGTAACTTAGTTACTACTGCTGAGTCTCACCACTTTTCTAGATCCTTTTTAGCATTTGTAATTAGGAGATAGAAGTTTGTATTAAGCATTTTAGTAGTATTCCATTAGCTATATAAAGATCATCCCTTAATTCTCATTTCTCAACTTTAGTCTAGCTTTTATGTTCCTGCAAAAGTGGTATTAGCAACAGCTTAGATTTCTTGCTTATTTCTTTTGATTTCTATTTTCTAGTTATCATTTTCAAAATCCTTTTATCTAGGTTTATTCTATAATCATAGAATAGCTTATTTCTAAAATTTTAGTTTCTAGGATTTGAATTTGAGTTAGTTAGCTTATTAGCAATTGCTTAATTTCAGTAATCAAACCTAAACCTTTACTTTTTAATAGCAAATTTCTTGTTAGTCTAGATTTCTTTTAGCTTATTTCTTTTTAGCTATCCCTAGTACACATCACAAGTTTCATGTAGCTTCTTTTGGTTTTTACTTTCATTAAGTATAAAGCTAGATATAAGCCAAAGTTTGAAAAAGTTAGAATTTTGAAGAAACACTATAGTTTCTGTTGTTCAGTTTTAAAAGCTAAATTTTTAGCTTATCTAGTTGATAAAAGTTCAAAGTGATTTTGTTAAAGTTGTAGTAGATAAGCTCAGTTTTAACTTTGCTGTTTTAAGTTTTTGCTTATTTTCACTTTTGCAATAAGCTCAAAATTACTCAAGTCGTAGGGTTTAATTGGTACTTGTTCAATAGTTAAGGTGTTTCTGTTTTAAACTAAGTGTAAATTTTAGTTGTCTTAGACCCCGCCTACCCTTACTTTCATTTGTTGCATTTTCTTACCCTGTTTTTTAGTTTAATAAAATAGGTTAATATTTTAAATATTAAGTTAATAAAATTAGGGTTTAGGTTTTTAATTTAGCATAATTAGGGTTCAATTCTGTATTATAAATTGTGCATTGTTATTCCATTAAATTCTGCACATTTTTAGTAGTTAAAAAAATCATTTTTCTTTTTTTCCAATGAATTTTTATTTTCTAAAATTAAATTAGATTTTTGGTAATTCTTTTTTATTTAAAATTCATAGAAAATAGATAAATAGTGGAAAAAATTAATCTTTTTTGTGGATAATTTTCTTTTTCATTCTAGTATTGTTTTTTTTTTTTTTTTTTTTTTATTTTTTTTTTTTTTTTTTTATTATTTTTTTTTGCAAAATAAAAATAATTTTAGTGTTAATTTAAAGAAAAATTTTATTTTTTAGTAATCATTTTTCTTAAAAAATCATAGAAAAATCAAAAATAGTTAAAAAAATTTCTAATTCTTTTTCCTAAATTTGCTTTTTAAATTTGTGATTTTTAAGGTATAAAAATTTGTTAAAAAAAAGTGCCTTAGATTTTAAATTCATTTTTTTAGCTCACATTTTTTATTTTCGTGTATTAAAGTTTCGTGCTAGTTAATTGTTTTAGTTTCTTTAAATTGTTTCTATAGTTTAATTGTGCTATTATATTCGTAGTGTAATTCAAAATTCAAAAATCCTTTATTCATTCTTGACTCGAATCCGAATTATTTCCAAATCTCAATTCACGACTTCGTTGGGATACGACCCGAGAAGAAATACTTCCCGGTTAAAAATATACGTATTGTGTTCTTAAGTGAGATTCTATCCTTTTAATTTATCTTGTTTGAGAAGTAATTTGGAAAGAATTGTCACGAGATTTATACTATACATATATAAATTTGACTATACCAAATTTTGGCGCCGTTGTCGGGGAAGACGTGAACGATTTTTGAGGATATTCGTTGAAGTAGAGTTTTAAAGACCCTTCCTTCTTGGAAGTTACTTTGATATTTTTGGATTTATTATATAAAAATACAAAACATTCATTAATTCGATTCCTATCGAATTAGTTAAAATACAAAAATAAAATAAACATATTTAGATATTTGCTATCCATCTTAAACCATTCCAAAAAACAACAAAACTAATCGTGATAACATGGAGGTACGACGGACCTATCGAGTTAACAAACATAAGGTGCCTATAAGGAAAGGGTGATAGCTACTTGCTAATAAGTCATTGCGGCTCGCTAAGCCTTTCCGCACATCTTAGTGCTAAAGCTTGCGACTTTATACGTTAAGCTTGTAATTAACGATTACCAAAAAAAAAATTTCTTTTTGTTTTCCACTCCTAATAAATACTAAAAAATTTTGTAAAATTTTCCCAAAAATAATCTCTTAAACCCAAAATTCCTCTTTTATTAATTTCACTAGTGCCAAGGCGCACTGCGTTCTATTTTCCTTGGAATACACAATTCCAGATGACGTAATCCGTCAACGTTCTCGACATCCAACAAGAGGCAATCCCTCCTCATTCGGATTCCGTTTCCAATGGCCGAATGACCGACCCTATCCGAGAAGCTTCAAGCTCCCACCGGGGGGTTTTGAAAAGTGCTATAGTTGTACCTTCACCCTCAATGCTCAAAATTTTGAACTAAAATCCTCTCGTCATTAAACCTTGTATCAAAATCAAATTTTTTCGAGGAGGTAATGATGAGGAGCTCATTAGCTCAATTCGCATTTTTAGACATAACTACTAATCAAAGGTACCCGAAGTACCAAACACACATTCAAACTTCCTTCTCTTTTTCCCTGTTCCCTCTTGACGGGTTTCCAAACATGCTTGACAAAGAACCCCCAACTCTATTCTTACATGGGATGACATTAGTGTCAAAGTTCATTAATTTTTTCTTTCCTCCTCTAAGACTACCAATCTTCGGAATGAAATAACGAATTTTTGACAAATTGCTCAAGAATCTTTCTCCGAAGCTTGGGAGCGTTTCAAGGAACTTCTAAGGAAGTGTCCTCATCACGGGTTTTCGCTCATGCACCAATTAGACACATCTATAATCGTTGAGCTAATAATATCAGATCCCTTAATTCCGCTGCCGAGGCAATTTTTCTCTACAAAAGTCCTACCGACGGATTACACATCATAGAGAAATAAAGCCAAAGTTAGATGTTCATGAAACAACCATGATGCGAGTGAGTAGAATGCTCTTTCCATTTTCTTCCTACTTCTTCATCATCTTAACTTTGAATTCCAACAAATGGCGGGCGGCATTAGAGGATAAGATGACTTTGACTTTTAGGAATGAATAAATGAGATACAAATATGATGAAATCGTCTTTGTGCTACACCCGCTTCCGATTAAAAGCGGCGGAGAAAGGTGTCCGACTTATGGTATAATCATAGTTATAATGTGTGCCCAATGGACTAAGGGTTGTTAAAAAAGTGACCCGATGATTTTATCAGATAATTTCAAACAATTCAACAAACCGCTTCGGTCGGTAAATTTGTTCAAAATGGAAATTCCGGATACCGTCCTCCCAACTTAGCGAACCAAATAAGACCACCAGGCTTTAATCAACTGTTAGCCGTGTATTTATTAAAGTGATGGTCATTAAATATTCCCGAGCCTTGTATAAGTAAATCGTAGTTTACGGGAATTTAGTTAAGCTAGTTGGGCCTAGTTGTCGGGCTCAAGCCCATTTGTATTATGAACCGGCCCAACACAAAGCCCACAAGAATGGTCCTCTCTTGTATATAATGCCCTCTCCAAGTGTGGAGAGGGTGTTGCTTCTCATTTTTCTTTTCATGAACAAGTAACCATTTTCTTTGTTTTTTTACTTTCTCTCTCTAAAATCTATTTTTCTTATTTTTGTGTTTGAGGTGATGAAATGATATCCTAACAAGTGGTATCAAGAGCCAAGGTTGGGTTATGTGATTTGTTTGTGGTAACTTATTAGAGATTATTGTTTCGGCTTATTAATTTTTTTTGTTTTTTTTTCTATTCGAATTTTTTTCCATTATATCTTTCATTATAATTTTTTTGTACAAGAACCTTGTGGTTTAGTGCTTGTAGTTCGTTGTGGTTGTTTGTGCAAAACGCAAGGTCGGAAAGAAGCAAAGAATCGAGCAACTACTTGTTTGAATCGAACGAGTTCTGGGTGTCGCAACCGAACTAGTGCAAAACTATTTTTCCACCCCCCCCCCCCCCTTATTTTGAGATCGATCGAGTGTATTTTTGTTTCAATCGATCGAGTAATGTTCCTTTGAGGATCGAACGAGTAGTGTGTGTTTTAATCGATCGATTTTTTTTTTTTTTGAAGGACCGAACGAGTGAACCAACAAAGGATCGAACTAGCAAAGTATCAAACTAGCGTCGATCGAACTAGCAGTAGACCGAACTAAGCTCGACCAACCGCAGAGGATCAGAACCTAGCGATGACCAACTACTAAAGGACTCAAACAAAGCCGTTAGGACCGAACTAGCGTAGGCCCGAACTTAGACGGAGGACAGAACTAAGAAGGACCAACTAGCTTATGGACCGAACCACGTAGGACTCGAATAGCAGAGACCGATCTAGTCAATTTTGTTTGTTTTAAAAGAAAAAACGTTTTTCTTGATTTAGTAAAATCCCCCCGCAAAATACTCATGTATTTTATATCGGTTTAGAGTCAAGATGTGTAAAATCCTGTGAAATATTTTTCCATCCACAACAAAATCACTTTAACCACACTAAAGATCCTTGTTTATCATTTTCACATCATTTTTTTGCAAGTCGACCCAACAAGACATCTAATCAACCGTTCTGAAAACCGCCCCTATGTTAACAAAGAGAACTATGTTCGATGGTCATCACGTCTTCTTCGTTATGCTAAGAGTAGACCAAATGGAAAGTTAATCTACAACTCCATTATAAATGGTCCTTATGTCAGACGAATGATTCCTGAACATGTGATTGCAACCGAGCCGTAACTTGTTCCTGAAACTTTTCATGAACAAACCGAATGAAAGAACTCGACAGTAGGAGAAATTAAACTAGATGGAAGCAGATGATCAAGCTTATTCAGACCATTCCTATCTCGGTCTTTTCCTGAAGACAATCAATGATTCTGTTGATAGTTTGAAACTGCCTAGGAAATCTGGTTACATGTTCAGCAAATGATGAAAGGTTCCGATATTGGAATTCATGAAAAGAAGGCTAAGTTGTTTAATGAATGGGAAATGTTTACTTCCACTGATGGGGAATCGATTGAGTCTTACTATCATCGTTTCTCAAAGTTGATGAATGATTTCAAGAGAAACAAACACTTTCCAGAAAAATTGCTATAACTCAAGTTCCCTCAACCTTTTCCATCCATTAATGATCGACATGTTACCATTGTTCATCAAACAAAGGACTTGCATACGACAGATTACACTCAGTTGTATGATGTTCTTTGAAAGAACAATCAAAAGGAGGTTGATGATAAAGAGCTGAACGACTTGCAAAAACACATGATCCGCTAGCACTCATGGCAAATTCCAACAATCCTTTCAATTATCCAGTGTTTCACCAAGATCAACCATCACCAAGTACCTACATGCAACAACCACAACCCATCAACAACAACTATAACTCACAACCATTCATTCAACCAAACTACATGCAACAAACCAATGCCAAATCCCAGAAGACATTACAGATCCACATACCGCAATGAACAGGCACTCGTCTAATGGCTAAAGGCATTCAAACTAAACTACTCAACACCAATCAACAACAACCAAAGAATTCATCACCCTCCGTAATCCGCCAGATTGCTCAACCGGGGTAAGAATATGGGTCAAGACAGACAAATGCGGATGGTTGGGACCAATGTCGGAATCAATTTTAGACGTATAACGGGCAAAATGTTTGGGTAATCAAAATGGGTTTAAATGCAGTACAGAATGTCGGGAATCAGGTTGTTCAAGATGCAGTTCAGAATCAATGGTGTTCCGAATTTGGAATCAAAATGGGCAAATGTTGTATCCAGGAATTACTAAATCAGAATCCAAATGGGTATGGAAATGTTGTAAGCAGCATCGGGCTTGAGGGAAATGCGACTAGGAATAATGTAATCAGATAAGGTGTTACAACTGCAGAGGATTGGGATTCTCTTGCTAGGAACGTACATCAGACCAAGGAGAAAGGATGATGCTTATCTTCAGACTCCATTGCTGATTGCTCAAAAGGAAGAAGCAGGAATCCAACTCCAAGCTGAAGATTTTGATTTGATGGCTGCTGCAGATCTTGATGAGATTGAGGAAGTCAATGCAAACTGCATTTTAATGGCTAATCTACAACAAGCATCGACATCGGGTTACCAGACAGACAAACTCCCAACTATGATTCAGAACGGATTAAGCTGAGGTACAAGGATGCCCAAGAGGATATAGGAGAAGATATGTCAACTAATGACAACAGCTATGATAATAAATTTAATATGTTTACTCAAGAGACATATACTGATCTACTCGAGCTCATACCTGAACCACACCAAGTACATACAGAATATAGAAATGTTTTTCTAAAATCTCTAGTGTGGTACAGAGAGGGGGAACAGTAGATCAACATCCTGCAACTGTTGAGGAAACACGTGCTTACTTTGAATCATTATATAACAATTTGGCGCTTGAAGTTGAAAAGATCAACTCGGTCAATAGCAAAATGAAAGAAACAAATGCTGATTTGATCACTGAGCTTGCTAGATATAAAAATCAAGAAACGTGTTTTGAAATTCGTCAAGCAAAGTATGACAAACTTTGAAAGATTTACAAAGTCGGTTTATCAAGAACAAGTCTTACTCAAAAAATAAATGCTCTTCATTTAAGGTCCGGGTAAACAAATAATGACGTTGAATGAGGAAATTTCAAATTTAAAATAAAACACTTTCACCGGAAAAATCTATGTTTCTTCTCTTCTCAAGGAAACGAAAAAGTGAAGTCAGATTTCAAAATACCGAAGACGAGCTTCCTTTGATAAAAAAATTCAACTGTGAGAATAAGATAAAGGAATTAGATAATATTTTTTGGTAAAACGGGTTCAATCGATTCAAACGATGCACATGCTTCTCCCAACTAAGCCAGACTCGTTTTTACCACCTCGAACAGAAATGGCTTTGGGTTTATCAAAATCCTTTTATCTAACAAGCTCACGAAAACATCAGAGTTTGTATGATGGCAAAGTGTTACTTTGAAAAGCAATACCTCCTTTTGTGCATGATTCAGAGACAATGCACTTGCTCAAGAGAGTCGCCAAAAAATGAAACAATTGAACAAAGAAATAAAACCGGCAAACTAAACTAAGATTAATCATCTTTCGGGGGTTTTTGTTTCTCAAACGGCCAAGTCACAAGAAGAGGTGTACCTTGTAAATACTTCCAAAATGGCCACTGTTTCAAAATCGATTTCCATACCAATGAAGAATTTTTGGATGACACTACTCTAAGTGTTCAACGAAAATTTCTAATTGAGTAAAAAAAGCATCATGTGACTCTTCAACGGGTTGTCAAACGAGAATGACTTTAGATACACGACAATTGTCGTCTAGTCCATCAGGATATTCACTAAATTTTTAAAAGAAGAATTTTTCCTACCATCAACCAAGTGATCTAACGTCAAAATTGGAAAATACAATTTTTGAAAGAAGCACAAAACTTGTCGAGACTTTAAATCCTTGCAAAAGATGCTGATGAATCTCTCTCTTTCTAAGCACAAGACCATTGGGAATTGGAAATTGAGCGTCTCTTGAGAGCATTGCCTGTCAAACATTTTACGTCTATTGTGCAAAACCACGTTTGTAATTCCAAAATCACCAAACTGAGCTTGACCGTATGAAGAATCGACTTAAAATTGTATCATTAAATAAGGAGAATGAATATGCTAAACTTTGGAATGATTGGTACATAAAAGTGTGAAGAGTGTAAATATGACAAAATTTCGTACGATAAAGCTTACAATGACATGCAACAAAAGATCGAACGTTGCAAGCTCATTTGGAGACCCAAAAGGGTAAAAGTCAGATACTCCATTGTAAAAAATACCCTTGATCCTTTTCTCAGAAACTTGAAAATTAAATGTAGAATTAGAGTTAGCAGGTTCGGCATATGAAAAGGAAATTGCTCACCTTAAGACCACATACAAAAACCTGTTTGACTCTATCTCTGTCACACGTGCTTAAACTAAAACAATAATTGACTCTTTGCAAAAACAAATTACATATACATCTATGAAAATGTCTAAGCTAAGAGCCCATTATTGTGATAAAAGTTTCTGAACAAGTGGACACCACCAAAGGTACGAGTACGAATACTAAGTTTGCAAATCAATCAACCGAGAGGAAACCGTCTTTGCAACCTGTAAGAAAAAACCTTGATGTGAGACAACCAAATGCATCTCAATCTGAACATACAACATCATCAAAAAATCGGATTCCTCAAAAGGTTGATGAGATGAATGATTTGTCAAAACCAGTCACTTCAAACTCGGTACCCGCACCACAAGAATCAAAAAGTGTGAAACATGATAATGTGATTGCCCCAGGAATGTTTAGGGTTAATCCTTTCAAGCCTTCTAGGGAAGAAACGTATGTCCCTACCAAAGTTAGAGCGAGCGTTAGGACAAATACAATCACCGTTTCACAACCTCATGTCGTCACTAAGAAAGATGTTAATTCTGACTCAAATGGTTTATCTTCTACAGGAGTAGACAACACTGCTAAGACCAGAAGGCCACAGCCTAGGAGCAATACAAAGAATGATAGGGTCCCCTCTGCGTCTAAGAGTAGTTGCAACAAGAATAAAGAAGTTGAAGTAGAAGAACACCATAGGAATTTACTGCTTTCTAAGAATAAGAAACATATGTCATCTGAATGTAAACACGTTAAGCTTGATACTCGGAATGATAAATATGAAGTATCAATTGTGCTAAATGTGTAAGCAATGGTTTTAATCACAGCTAATCATGAGTATGTATGCTTAATTATGTAATGACATAATAGATTTCTCGTGGCAAAAACAAAAGGTAAATTTCAAACCTGATAATTCAAAAGAAACAAAAGCCTAAGAAATGTTAGGTCCAACGAAAGACTTGGCTTCACCTAAGCCTAGTAAACCTAGATTTTGCCTTAGTGGTCCACCAACTGGAAGAACTTTTTGACATAAAGGAAAAATAATCGCATCCAGTGAATCCAGAGAGTCAATCTGACTGCTACTAATGGGTGATAATGCTTGTAACTTCCTAACCCTTCGGAACCTAAATCAAACGGTTTTCCAATTTCTAACTTCCTATCTAGCATTTATCCAAATTTGTTATCGTAGCGTCGACTCGGGTTGCTCCAAGCATATGACCGGGAACCTAAAGCTTCTCATATAATTTTGTCTGGGACGTTTTATGGGATCCTGTTCGCTTTGATAATGATCATGTTCTGCAATTTGGGTTTTCGGTGATCTTCAATTGGGGAAATATTTTGATCACCAGGTTAATTTCGTTGAGGGCTTGGGCACAATCTTTTTCAGTTGGCAATTTTATGATTCAGATTTAGAGTTGCTTTCAGAAGGAAACACTTGTTTGCTCAAACTCTAGAAGAGAGTTGCTTTGTTAAAAAGGAAACCGTTCAAACAAATCTTTTACACCAACATATCACCATGAAATGGCCTCTGCTTCCCCAATTTTTGCCTCATGGCTCGAGCTACTACTACCAAGTCCAGTGTTATGGCACAAACGTAATCCCACATCAACTTTGGACACCTAAATGAACCTGCCAAAAAATGATCTTGTCACCGGTCTAACAAAATTCAAATATCAAAAAGAAACATCTTTGTCCCTCCCTTGAGCAAGGAAAAAGCAAAAGGTCATCTCCACACCACCCAAACCATTCCAAATTCGAAGCAAGGTTACACCTTCTTCATATTGGATTTGTATGTCCAATAAATTCTAGCATAATGGAAAGTGCGATATGTTTTGGTGATTGTGGATGATTACTCTCGTTACACTTGGGTACATTTTCTCAGATTTAAAAGATGAACTCCAGAAGTGATGAAAACCTTCCTGAAGCAATTACTATCCTTCTTCATCACCTGTCATCATCATAAGATCTGATAACGGCAAGAATACAAAAATAAAATACCTTAAAGAATAACTTTGATAGTGTTGCTTAACTCTCCTCACCAGCGTCTCCGTCAGAACACCCGCTTCAACAAAATGGATTATTGGAACGAAAAATCGGACGTTAGTTAAGGCTGCTTAGAACAATGTTGAATTTCTCTCGTGCACCGCTATTTTTATATGGGCTGAAGCGATTGCTAACCTGCGTGCTACACTCGAAACCGACCGCTCCATCATTCACCGTCGATTTGACAAAACACCAAAACGACTCATTCAACAGGACAGAAAACCGGAAATCCTCCTTCTACATGTATTCTGGGCTCTCTGTTCTATCCCAAGAATGATCGTGAAGATATTAGGAAGCTTGGTGCAAAAGGTGATATTGGCTTCTTCATTGGTTACTTCGCTGATTCCTTGCTTATAAGGGTTTTACAACAACCGAAGGACAAAGAAAATCATGGGAGAACAATGAATGTGACATTTTGATAGCTATCAGTTATGGCTTTTTGAACAAAGCAGTGTCAAAACCCGCTTCAAAGCATGACTTCTGGACAAAATCATTCAGGACTCGATCTTACCTTATGCCTCCGTCAACAATAACAACTCAAAAACCAACTGAAGGTGAATTGGATTTACCGTTCGAAGCTATGTATGATGATTATATTGGTGGCCAACCATTTTCTGCTCCAAGAACTGCTCTGGCTGCTCAAGCACCTCCAGTTCTTCAGACTCCAACGGCAACTACAACAACAGCAGACACATCACCGACACTAACAAATTCATCCTCTCAAGCCACAATTTTTCCAAATACTTCATAGGATGTTGACGAGCTCGAAACACATCAACATGCTCAGCATCAACCCGCAACAATTACTGACAATGTTCCAAATGCTATGTTCGATGAAAATACGTTTGTCAAATCCCTTTGCTACTTTCCATGCCCACAAGTGATGGCTGAATCTTTCATCCGTCACATTAAATGAGAATCCAACGAAACAATTGCATACTTTTACCAACCATCACCTCATGAAATTCATTGGACTAAGGAGCAACCTCTGGAACAATGATCGGAGAAACCCTCACGATCCAGTCTTGACAAGGAATCAACTAAGACCGATGGTGACATGTGCATATACCGCATTAACGGTAAAGCAACTAAGAACCAAGAATGTACAAAGAGGCTATGACCGACCCTGCATGGATTGAATCAATGCAAGAGGAGCTTCTTCAGTTCAAAAAGTGCTTGATGTATGGGTGTTAGTTTTCCTCTTCCCGGATAACAAAAAACCTCTTACTTTGAAATGGTTTTTTCAAAAACAAGCATATGGAAGAGAACACAAACGGTCACAAGCCGAAACAAGTCTCGTCTGGTTGTGAGAGGGTACCGCCAAGAGGAAGGCATAGATTTTGAAGAATCTCGCTTCCTATTGCTAAATGGAAGCTATCAGGATATTTTGGGCATATGCGGCACACAAAATTGTTCATTTGTGTGTCCAAATGGACTGAAAACTGCTTTCTTTGCATGTACACACAAAGAAACGTTACGTGTGTCAACCTGACGTTTTATCGAGCTGATCATTCCAAGCCATGTCTACAATTAAAGAAGGCATTATATGGTTAAAGTCAAGTCAACCAAGGGCATGGTACGATTAATTGTCAACGTTTCATCCTACTGAATCACTTCCTTTCAAAGGCACAATTTGATCCAACTTGGTTTATAAGACCGCTTCGACCATGACATCTTAGTGACAGGTCTACGTTGATGATATAACTCATTGGTTCTAACACCCCTAGTATACCCAACTATTTTATGACCTCATGAAAAAACCGCTTTGAAATTCGATGATAGGGGAAAATGAGTTTTTGCCTTGGTTTACAAGTTAACCAATCCCCCCGTGGCATCTTTATAAACCAGTCCAACTACGTGTTAGAAATCCTTAAAAAATATGGAATGGAAGCTTGTGAATTCCCGTTGGTAACTCCAATGGAGATCAAAACAAGCTTGACCTTGATCAAAAATGGGTCTCTAGTCGATGCAACAAAATATCGTAGCATGATTGGTGCCCTAAATGTATCTTCGTCCTAGTAGACCGACTTGAACATGCGTACTTGTTTATGTGCTCGGTACCAGGCTAAGCCAACCGAGAAGCACCTCAAGGAGGTTAAAAGGATCTTTCGTTATCTCCGAGGAACCGTTAATACGGGTCTTTGGTATACGAAGGATTCTGGTATTGAACTAACTGGATTTTCAGATGCTGACTATGCGGGATGTAAAGACACCTTCAAGGTACTTCTTAATCCAGAGGAGCATAATTCTTAGGCAAAAGTGTGGTTAGCTGGTCCTCAATGAACCAAACTGTACTCTGCGCTGTCTACCGAGAAGCAGAATATGTGTCTCTATCCTCTCGATGTGCCCAAGTCCTTTGGATGCGGACATAGTTAACGGATTATGGCTTTCACTTCAACAAGATTCCAAGCTACTAATGATTCGAAATCTACCATAGCCATAATCCTGCAATCCCGTTCAACACTCAAAGAACAAAACACATCGCTGTCCCTAGTACCATTCATAAAGGAAGCACGTTGAAATGTGTACATTGAACTATAATTTGTCAAGAAGGATTACCAACTGGCCGACCTCTTCACACCAAAGCCTTCCAGATAGACCCGATTCAACTATTTTGGAATCTCGCCTTGGTATGCGCAGTTTATCTCCTATAGAACTTGAACGTCTTGCAAAATCTCAGTAATTCTTTGTATATATTTTATTAGAAAAACAAAATACAATAATATAAAACCAAGAAAATCAAAATATAAAAATATAAATCCTATAAAAACAAAATACAAAATCAAAAAATTTCAAAAATTCAAAAAGAATCTTCTCCGACATGTCTCTCGACAATCGATAACATTTGCGCACCTAGAAATGTTGATTAATATTAACACGGGTGAATAAATGAAGTTCGAGCGAGAGTTTCAAATGCTTTCAAAACATGTCCTCTCACCTTTTCTCTACGACTTCTAAGTAAATGTCCTGTTCTCGATCTCAAAGAACGGAAAATGGTTCATATTATGTACATTTATCCTAAACAACAGGAAGCTCATATCTTCTCGGTCTTGAGCAAAGTCATATAAACATTCAAAGTTTTGAATGCTCAAGAGAAGTTCTAAGGAAAATGATGGTAAATAAGATATATCTCACATATTTTCCTGTTGAGCACAATTTTTCAAGATATTCTCAAAAAGAAATTTTCAAATTCTTTCAAAATTGTGTGCTCAACAAACTCCCACTCCAAGTTTTCAATCTATTCTATAATTGAGGGGGAGTATAATAATATGATTCATTCTGCATGCACTCCTGTTCTCCCCAGACTTTGTTAGGCTCATGTGAATTCCGGACATTAACTTGTTTTTAATTCACTAATTGTCAAAAATTGTAAACACATATGCAATTTTTGAGGGGGAGAATAGTGATTAAAATGTGATCAATACGGATTAATAACGGATACGATCTTCAATCTATAAGTGCGTTCCTAAACCTCGCATGTGCAAAACTCTTTCATAATATGGTGCATATGTGTAGGGGAGCTTTTTGGTAACTCTGGAAACACTCAATGTGTCTCAAATGATTTCTCAGACACGTTGATTGATTTTTCATCAAATGGTTTTATGGATCTTCATGGCAATATCTCAAAGACCGACCAACTGTTATTTCTCAGGGAGTTATAAGGCGGTTAAGGTTAGGTATATTCGTTCCATGATCCCAGACCAAACCGGAGGGATCTACCTCAGAACATTACTCCTTTAATCGAGTAGAAGTCCTAGGTATGATTAGAAAAAAAGGAGTAAAGTTAGAATAAGGAATAGTGTCCGACTGAGATGGACTAGTGCTGAACAAACCTAACCAGGTACTAGTTTATGAATCTCGGTAAGCCCTGAAGTGGTTGAAGAAAGAAAAAAAGAAGTAAGGATAAAGAGGTGAAAAGTAAGAAGCCCTCCATACAACCTAGGACAGAAACCAGGGTCAATGCATACTCTATACGTATACACAAAGATGATTCTGTATTGAAGACAAGTCCTTCATCGACCCAGTGAGCCATGCAAACAACCCTCCTTACCACACCACTCAGAATCTCTCAAAAGATTTATGTTTCATTCTCACGGAGATCAACACGTTTCTATCGGCTTTCTCATTTCGAGATCGTTGATATGAAAAAGGTGGCATCCGCTCACAGCCTTCCGATATACCAAATAACAAATGTCACTTATAGAGTCTAACCCAACGAGAAACCATCAAAAATCTCATTAGGACACAAATTCCAATATACAAAATGTTGTACATAATTATACAACATTTGGTATCAAAAAGTCCTACGCATTATCCTTGTGATAATTGCCAGAACATCAGAGTGATACTCTTTAGTATTCACAATGACGATGGAAATCCTTCTTGAGACCATACATCAAACAAGCTCTTGTAGTGAATCTGCAAGATACTATATGAATCAAACATGTGGTCAACTGGAAAGAAACATGGTGAGATTTCTACATGAATCAAACCTTGTTTCCAGTAAAATGAATTGACGACTCAATCAAAAAGATAGTAACTATCTGATTCAATCTTACCGTGTTGTCTGCTTTGAGACGCTCCGGTAAAGAGAAAACGGTTCTTAGTGCAGCTCGCGAAACTCCCGTCAAGAGATTCTTTTGAATCTCTACCTAAAAAAAAAAAAAAAAAAAAAGATCACATCATAATTTATACTGATTAACTGGAACCGTGGTTATTGCACACCAGATTCGACGAATGACAAAGACACTTTCGCCATATATGTTTTTCTTCTAACCTTACTTGCAAGTTTTCTCCTGACGGTAGCTAGCTTCTAGTCTATGACGAGTCAAGATTCAAGACCTCCATTCTCAATCCAACAAAGATTAAACATGATGAAAGCTCAAACTATCAAAGTCTTCCGCAATCTCTGATGAACAAGCACTTCCTCATAAGAACATTTTGTGGTTCAAGTAATCATGTTAAAAGAAAATGTTGAGGGAGATTGTTAGCAAGCTTTCAAGATCTTGAGCATAGGGGGAGACACAAGAATCGCAAGGCCATAAAGATTCAAGGAATAAAGATTTAGAAGATCTCAGTAGTCAAGACAAAACAAGGCCAAAGACCACGATCAGTATTTTGCAAAGAATAATCAAGTTAAAGATTCAAGAATCCAAGATCACAAGCATGCAAATGGAACTTCAAAAGAAATTCCCAAGAATTCAGAGGGCTCAAACTCAAGAACGTCACAAAAAGGATCCACAATTGAATGACCACCCCTTAGGGGGAGATTGTTAGCCGTGTATTTATTAAAGTGATGGTCATTAAATATTCCCGAGCCTTGTATAAGTAAATCGAGTTTAACGAATTTAGTTTAAGCGAGTTGGGCCTAGATTGTCGCTCAAGCCCATTTGGTATTATGAACCGGCCCAACATAAAGCCCACAAGAATAGTCCTCTCTTGTAGCTATATAATGCCCTCTCCAAGTGTGGAGAGGGTGTTGCTTCTCATTTTTCTTTTCATGAACAAGTAACCATTTTTCTTTGTTTTTTTACTTTCTCTCTAAAATAACAATAGGAATGTGAATGCAAATCAAGGTTACAATAGGAATGGGAATAATGGGAACCAAGTTAACCATGGAGCTAACTCGGGCTTAACACAACAACTCAAGCTTATCAAGCCCGAGTTCACACGTTCCGGTGACTTATGCTAGATTTGAGCTTACCTACAAAAGCAAAGATGTTACTTTGAATAATTTGCAAAAAAATTTGAATATTTTCAAAAGGGATCTACCAAATTTCAAAATGAGCAAAGGAATTTTCAAATATGCTGCTACCATGGTTTTCAAAAGCAATGGGAAAATAAACAATGCATCTGGTTCGGGAACTTTACCAAGTAAAAACTATCCTAATCTAGAAGATGAATCAAGGCTATCACCACTAGGAGTGGTTTAGTTTATGATGGAACCATTACCTCCTATGCCTCCTCCTTATGTCAATCCGGACAATGAGAAGGCTAAGGAAAACGAGGTGACAAAGGACACTTCGCGTATTCTAACCCAAAAGTTCACAAAGTACCGCAAATGTCTAACCTCGGAAACCATGGGAAAGGGAAAGATAAGTTGAAAGATAATGAGAAAGGTGAATAGCAGGAAAAAGATGATGAGGTTAGAGGAAAGTGTTTTTGAAGAGAACTTAATGATAAGGAAGAGTTTTTCTTTGCCTAAAACTCCCACCAATCAAACCCATACAAGCCAACAAACTCTTCCATATCCTTCTAGGTAAGAGTATGAAAAGAAAGGTGAAAATGATAAAGAGCAAATCCCAAAAGTTTTGGAAATGTTCAAAAAGATTCATGTGAAACATTACTTGCGGATGCCCTTTGATCTTAATGCCTAAGTATCAAAGATGTAAAAAGCTTGTTGTTCAAACAAAGAGAAGTTAAACGAATGGCCTAATACACCGTGAGTGAAAATTGCTCGGAAATCATCTCAAAAGCTTCCCGAAAAGCTTTGAGGACCCCGACAGTTTCTCATCCCGATACTTTTAGTGAACGCTTAAATGCAAAAGCTAGCCGACCTAGGTGCATATCAACCTTAATGCCAATTCTCCGTAGACACAACTTAGGCCTTACCCGCATTATAATCTACCCGATTGACCATAGAACTAGCAAATTGCCCTCTTTGTGTTCATAAAGGAATTGCTAGAGATGTCTAGGTCCTGTGGGAAGATGCCATTCCCGCCAATTTTGGTTGAAAGTAGATCTTTGAGTGTGATTATCGAGTACCTCTTATTCTGGGAGCAATCTTTGAAGGTCGTGCTCGTACTTTGATCGATGTTTTTGAAAGGAAATGTCCCATTAGGACCGGATGGGAGAGATGATTATTAGTGATAAGAAGCGATGAGCTCAAATACACCACTCCGTCTCATAAAGAGTGCATTTGTATGATTGATAATCTTATCTTCATCAAAAAAAAGGATGAGGGTCCTAATGCCACTTTCACTTCTTCGGAAGTTGTTAAATATGATTTTCTCACTACTAATGGTGATCCCATCACTCTTCCTTCCACCATTCCCACTAAAGAGGATTTAACCAATGAGAAAGTTGAAAAACATAAGGTCAAAACATGTAATCTTTCAAGAGAAATTTCCCTCTATTTATCCTCCTTTATAAAGAAAGACTTAACTTTTGGAAAAACAAAGAAGTTTTGGAAAAGAATGAGATTTTGAAAAGAAATAACACTTGTGATTTTCAAACTCCATCATCTTCTTTGGGAAAAAAGGAAGTTGAAGGAGAGAAGAATCTTGATGTTAAAACCATTGTGTCATTCTTTGCCCCTATTGGGAATTGTGTTAGAAAATGGGCAACAAATGAGTTTGTAAAAAATTAATGAAGACATTTAATCAAAAGTTTTCAAAAGTGATAACGAAAATGATTTGGGAGTTCATGATAATGAGGAAGAGGAAATTGCCTTCTTAGATGGGTTACTTGAAAATGAGAATTTCTTTGAAATGAATGATAAAAAGGTTGAATCCTAGAAAGAAGACAAAGAGGATTTGAAACAAAAGATAACTAAGTCCAAAAAAGAGTTACAAGTTGTTCATCCCGACATTGAAATACTTAACCATTTTGAGACTACCTCTTATGTCGGGAGTGATTATGTGTTTTATGAGGATTTTAACCTCGTGGATATGTTATTCCCCATGAACATTCGGGGAAAGATATTTGACCCGGGGATAACATTTCATGAGAAACCTTTGAAAAGGATGCTTTTAAGGATAAGAGTTTAAAAGAGTTAGCACCATCTAAATCTCTTTTGACTCTTGATGTTTTTGACCCACTCCACCCACCCTTAATAGACTTTCATGTTACCAAAGCATTGTTCGGGTTCACAATTTTCACCTCTTGAAACTCTTTTTCTAAAAAATTTTTTTAAAACCCGGAACAAAAATGCTACGGTAATCTTTCATACCTAGTTTTGGGGAGGTTTTCCAACCTCTTGGAATTTCTTCAAATCCCTACTATTATCCTCCATTAATGAACCCTGTGAAATGATCAAGCTAGGTAAACCTATATTAACAAGCGCTTCGTGGGAGGCACCCCATGCTTATCTTTTTATCTTCTTTCTATTTTCTCTTTGCTTCCCCAAGGACAAATCAATTCGGGGACGAGTATAGCTTGTACTCGGTTAACAAAAACTAAGCCGTTTTCGTTTTAAGTCGTTTATGAGCTAACAATGAAAATGATGAGAGGAAATAGTAGGCATGTTCTTTTACCGCTACTTGTTGGTTGTTTGTGCTTGTTTTTTCTAGTTTTTTTTTTTTTCCGGATTTTGGAGGATTCATGGTTCAAAATTGTGGAAGAACAAAGCAATGCCCACAATTTCCATTGATGGTCTCCAATCTTCTCTTCATAAAGTGGGAAATCTCATATCCTTGTCTTTATCGAACTAACATCTATTCTTTTGGCATGACCTTAGAATTTTTGTTTAGAAACCTTTTAACCCTTATTTTTTAAACATTGAGGACAATGTTTTGTTTTAGTTTGGGGAAGGATATCTTCGATATTGACTTGTACTTCACGCAACCTTGTTTGAACCTTTTTGAATTACCTTTTTTCTGAAAAATGTGGAAATTTTTAAAATTTTTGCTTGCAATAGAAGCATAGTTTGGGAAAAAACACCACTTTTTGGTAATCCGTTGGTGAGAAATAGGAGTTAATTTTGACTTGACCGTGAAAATGCCCTAGCTAGAATTTCTTAACTACTTTTGTAGGGCTAAGCTTATCACAAATCCTATTGCATTGGATTTTAAAAATGTGAAGACCAAGAGATGAAATGTAAGTTTAAATAAAGTGTATTTGCATAAGCAAGTTATTTGGAAAACCTAAAGCTTTATAATGATTTGTGTCTTTTTACCCCACAACTCTTTAACACACCTAATCAATCATACGTCTCTTATAATTTTAACTATAGTCAACCAATGTCTTTAGAAAAAGTCTACATTTTTAACAAGTAATTCATCTATTAATTAAGTAAGATTTTTGTTTCAAATTTAATAAGATGGGTTTTTCTAATGTGAAATTTTTCCATGCACCAAAAATATAATTATAAAAATAAATGCCAATGAAGCATTTCTAAATGCAAAAGGCATTATTTTTTTGTGGTCCAAGAAGCATTCGCAAAAATAAACTAATAAAAGCTATATATCAGTTTTAATCGTTGGCGTATCCATGTTTGAGAGTGAGACGCCCCGGAATTTATTGGGGGTCCGCAACTAAGGATTAAGACTATGTACGAAATCAAGGTTCGTAGCATTCATCCACTAGGTGCGCGACCTAGGTGGTGATTGCAACTAAGGACTTTGGATTCTAGGCTTGTAGAAGAAGGTGTTGTCGCGATATCCATAAACGTTAGTAGCGAGTGGGGGTTCGAACTAAGAAACACCATATGTTGATGTGATATTCCTATTATGGGAGAAAGGCTAAGTAGGGTTCGAACTAAGAACAACATTCCTATTGCAAAAAAAAAAAATATAGTAAGATGAAAATAAAAGAATTGTTTAAAATTTCATTTCTAAAATCGATTAGAAATTTTTGGATATCCCAATTTCTTTTAGCTTTGAGTTGATGGTTTATCTCTGTTAAATAACATTAAGCTCACAAGGCTAAAGTGTAAAGCCTTAGAGGAATTTTCCAACCTATAAAGATAAATTGATCTAAGGTTAGTTAAACGAGTGCCACACATCTTATTCATTAAATTATTCTTGTGGAGTGAAAAGAATCACAAGGTGTGGAGTAATAAGAGCTTAACCTTTTGGACTTATATTGACAATGATCTTGTTTAATACTTTGTTTATTCTAGTGAAAAGTCAGGGAAACGAATTTTCCTCTTTTGTGCTCTATTAAACGGAGTACCTATTTCATGAGCCTAAAAGTTGCAAAATTGAATGAATTGCCTTAATGTGTTCCATGAGATAAAATTTTGAGAAAGAAGCTTAAGAGTTTTAAAAAGAGGATTTCAATAAAAAGGTGAAAACAATGGCTATTTTGGAAAACTAGTTAGTTTAGAAAGTGTAACAATTAATAAAATGCGTGAGGACACGGCAAATCCTTTAGTTTGGGAATTTTGATAAGTGTAAATTAGTATCATAAAAACCTAGGAATTTTGCCAATAAAAAGCCAAAAATATGCCAAAGGTGAAATTGTGCTTTTGTCTTCTCAATGTGCATGGAGGGGCAGGAAAGGATATCAAAGTCAAAAAGAGCAAAAACGAGCAAAAACCGACAAGAAATGAAGAGACAAGTACAAGAGAGAGATTTGAAGCCAATATCGAAAGCCGGATCAAGACCGTGGTCGAGAAAAGTCAAGAAAGTAAAGAAAAGGACAAAGGAAATGACCATTTTGTCCTTACAATGGAAGATTAAAAGACTAAAATACCCTTTGGGCCCTTCTACACCATTCGGATCACAAAAGCCCAACAATGAGCCCAAAATCAAAGCCCATTTCTTGTGTACAAAACTACAAGGGCCAGAAATGACAAATATTCAAACTCATAATACACTACACTTGTGGAAAAGAAACAGAGGGACTTGTATTGTAATTAACCCAAACTTTCAAACCAAACGCGGTATAACTTTTTCTCCTAACCGTTTGTAACCATCTTTCCCGCCCCAAAACCCCACTACTGTTCACGCATCCCCTACCTTTCACCAGGATATCTCCTTGCAACTCATGCCACCAGAACCCTCCTCCTACACTAAAATACTCACTACAACTCTCCCCACCTCTACATACACCTTTAACCTCGTATTAATCACTCCTCTATCTCACCAGACCCACGTGGCATCTTATTATTGGTCCATACACCTGCCTAAGCCACGTGGAGCTCCCTAATTGGCTAGAACACGTCAGAGATTCATCCAACGGCTCATAATTAGTCAAAAACGGTTATTGACTGAAGGAACGGCCAAGATTATTTCTTCCTCAAGTCTCAGCTCTTATTCAGCTCTATAAATAGTGCTAGATAGTTCAACATTTGTAATTTTTACTTTACTTTACTTTACTTTCAGCCATTTACTTTACTTGTCGTTAAAATTCCTTGCAATTGTATTTTCGTTAAAAGTCAAATAAAGTCAAACTTTCCCCATTGTTATTCAAAGCTCTCATATTAGTTTCATTTTCTTCGTTGTTTAAGATCTCATAAGCTTCTTCATTTTTACAAGCTTTCCTATTCAGTTTTCTTCAAAGTCATACATTTGTGAAAAAAGTCAAACTTTGGTCAAATTAAGCTCAATTGAGTTTAATTCTGTTTATAAGCCTTTCTTTACTGTTATAAGTCATTTTTTTACATACTCTGGACTCAATTCAGTTTATATAAGCTAAATTGACTGATTAATTACCTATCCTTACATTGTGATTCTTCCAAATAGTTCGTATAAGCTGTTCAAGCTGCTATAAGCAAAGGAAAAGGTTTATAATGGTTTTATTGAGCTTAAGCTCAGGTTTTAGAGGCTAAGGTAGCCATTAGGAGATTGCTTTTTAAGGTCACTCACTCAACAAGAGTGACCTAGGGTCAGAGACTACAATTCAAAGGTTTAGCTTCATGTTTTTAATTTTAGCAGTCAAATAGCTTAATTCAGTAGCTTATTTCATAGCTAGAATTCATTAAAATTTCATTTCTTCAAATTCTGCCATTTAGAAGGGGAGAGCTTAGCTGAGTAACTAGTTATTTTTAGAACATAAGCTTTAGATTTTAGTGCTTAAATAGCTTAATTAGTTGAGTATAAGACTGAGTAGATAAAAGGTTTTAGCAGTTTTAGTTTTAAAATAGATTTTAGATAAAATTTAGTTTGGACAGTTTAGTTAAGTAGTGTTTGGGTTAAGGTGTTTTTGACCTTAAAAGTCAACAAGACATTGTCAAAATACTTTAAATAGTTTAGATTTTCAGAGTTATCAAGTTTTAAAGAGGATTTGAAAGTTAGTTTGTAGAATTTCAAGATTTAAAGCTTAAAAAGCTACTACTAGCACCAGGACAGTTTTAAATGCAAAGTAGTTTTAGATTTTAGTGATTTACAGCATTTTAGAGTTCAAACTTGGTTAGTGTAGATTTAGTAACATTTAGTGAGTTGGTTTATGAATTTTAACCTTAGAATTTTGGCCTGCACTTAAGTAATTGCCAACTACATCAGTATAAGCAGTAGTAACTTAGTTACTACTGCTGAGTCTCACCACTTTTCTAGATACTTTTTAGCATTTGTAATTAGGAGATAGAAGTTAGTATTAAGCATTTTAGTAGTATTCCATTAGTTATATATAAATCATCCCTTAATTTTCATTTCTCAACTTTAGTCTAGCTTTTATGTTCCTGCAAAAGTAGTATTACTAGCAGTTGAGATTTCTTGCTTATTACTTTTGGATTTCTAATTTCTAGTTGTCATTTCCAAAATCCTTTTATCTAGGTTTCTTTTATAATCATAGAATAGCTTATTTCCAAAATTTCAGTTTCTAGGACTTAAATTTGAGCTAGTTAGCTTATTAGAAGTTGCTTAATTCCAGTAATCAAACCTAAACCTTTACTTTTTAATAGCAAATTTCTTGTTAGTCTAGATTTCTTTTAGCTTATTTTCTTTTAGCATCCTATAGACATCACATTTTCATGTAGCTTCTTTTGGTTTTTACTTTCATTAAGTATAAAGCTAGATATAAGCCAAAGTTTGAAAAAGTTAGAATTTTGAAGAAACACTATAGTTTCTGTTGTTCAGTATAAGAAGCTAAATTTTTAGCTTATCTAGTTGATAAAATGTCAAAGTGCTTTTGTTAAAGTTGTAGTATATAAGCTCAGGTTTAACTTTGCTGTTTTAAGTTTTTGCTTATTCTCATTTTTGCAATAAGCTCAAAATTACTCAAGTTGTAGGGTTTAATTGGTACTTTTTCAATAGTTAAGGTGTTTCTGTTTTAAACTAAGTGTAAATTTTAGTTGTCTTAGACCCCGCCTACCCTTACTTTCATTTGTTGCATTTTCTTACCCTGTTTTTTAGTTTAATAAAATAGGTTAATATTTTAAATATTAAGTTAATAAAATTAGGGTTTAGGTTTTTAATTTAGCATAATTAGGGTTCAATTCTGTATTATAAATTGTGCATTGTTATTCCATTAAATTCTGCACATTTTTAGTAGTTAAAAAAATCATTTTTCTTTTTTTCCAATGAATTTTTATTTTCTAAAATTAAATTAGATTTTTGGTAATTCTTTTTTATTTAAAATTCATAGAAAATAGATAAATAGTGGAAAAAATTAATCTTTTTTGTGGATAATTTTCTTTTTCATTCTAGTATTGTTTTTTTTTTTTTTTTTTTTTTATTTTTTTTTTTTTTTTTTTATTATTTTTTTTTGCAAAATAAAAATAATTTTAGTGTTAATTTAAAGAAAAATTTTATTTTTTAGTAATCATTTTTCTTAAAAAATCATAGAAAAATCAAAAATAGTTAAAAAAATTTCTAATTCTTTTTCCTAAATTTGCTTTTTAAATTTGTGATTTTTAAGGTATAAAAATTTGTTAAAAAAAAGTGCCTTAGATTTTAAATTCATTTTTTTAGCTCACGTTTTTAATTTTCGTGTATTAAAATTTCGTGCTAGTTAATTGTTTTTAGTTTCTTTAATATTTTCTATAGCTTAATTGTGCTATTATATTCGTAGTGTAATTCAAAATTAAAAAAATCCTTTATCCATTCTTGACTCGAATCCGAATTATTCCCGAATTTCAATTCACGACTTCGTTGGGATACGACCCGAGAAGAAATACTTCCCGGTTAAAAATATACGTATTGTGTTTTCTTAAGTGAGATTTTATCCTTTTAATTTCTCTTGTTTGAGAAGTAATTTGGAAAGAATTATCACGGGATTTATACTATACATATATAAATTTGACTATACCAAATTTTGGCGCCGTTGCCGGGGAAGACGTGAACGATTTTTGAGGATATTCGTTGAAGTAGAGTTTTGAAGACCCTTCCTTCTTGGAAGTTACTTTGCTATTTTTGGATTTATTATATAAAAATACAAAACATTCATTAATTCGATTCCTATCGAATTAGTTAAAATACAAAAATAAAATAAACATATTTGGATATTTGCTATCCATCTTAAACCATTCCAATAAACAACAAAACTAATCGTGATAACATGGAGGTACGACGGACCTATCGAGTTAACAAACATAAGGTGCCTATAAGGAAAGGGTGATAGCTACTTGCTAATAAGTCATTGCGGCTCGCTAAGCCTTTCCGCACATCTTAGTGCTAAAGCTTGCGACTTTATACGTTAAGCTTGTAATTAACGATTACCAAAAAAAAAATTTCTTTTTGTTTTCCACTCCTAATAAATACTAAAAAATTTTGTAAAATTTTCCCAAAAATAATCTCTTAAACCCAAAATTCCTCTTTTATTAATTTCACTAGTGCCAAGGCGCACTGCGTTCTATTTTCCTTGGAATACACAATTCCAGATGACGTAATCCGTCAACGTTCTCGACATCCAACAAGAGGCAATCCCTCCTCATTCGGATTCCGTTTCCAATGGCCGAATGACCGACCCTATCCGAGAAGCTTCAAGCTCCCACCGGGGGGTTTTGAAAAGTGCTATAGTTGTACCTTCACCCTCAATGCTCAAAATTTTGAACTAAAATCCTCTCGTCATTAAACCTTGTATCAAAATCAAATTTTTTCGAGGAGGTAATGATGAGGAGCTCATTAGCTCAATTCGCATTTTTAGACATAACTACTAATCAAAGGTACCCGAAGTACCAAACACACATTCAAACTTCCTTCTCTTTTTCCCTGTTCCCTCTTGACGGGTTTCCAAACATGCTTGACAAAGAACCCCCAACTCTATTCTTACATGGGATGACATTAGTGTCAAAGTTCATTAATTTTTTCTTTCCTCCTCTAAGACTACCAATCTTCGGAATGAAATAACGAATTTTTGACAAATTGCTCAAGAATCTTTCTCCGAAGCTTGGGAGCGTTTCAAGGAACTTCTAAGGAAGTGTCCTCATCACGGGTTTTCGCTCATGCACCAATTAGACACATCTATAATCGTTGAGCTAATAATATCAGATCCCTTAATTCCGCTGCCGAGGCAATTTTTCTCTACAAAAGTCCTACCGACGGATTACACATCATAGAGAAATAAAGCCAAAGTTAGATGTTCATGAAACAACCATGATGAAGATTAATGTTCATACCTAAACCTTGCTAAATCCTTCACAATTCACCACCTAGTTCTTAATTCAAAGAAATTTTCTATCTTCTTAAGGTTTTGGGGAGGAAATCGTACGGCAAGAAGGAAAAGGGGAAAAGAATGGGCCAAATTTTGGGTTTGGGTTTTAAATCTATATCCTAAACAAATCCTAGTCTAGCCCAAATTGTGATTATAAAAAAAATACTTTTTTTTCTTTTCCTTAACCATAATCGGCCCCCTTATCTATATATTTTTTATTTTTTTTAATAATTAATTATATCATTATCTACATTACACTAATTTTCTACAAAAACCTAAGTAAAATTGGTAAACATTTTTCATGGGAAACCAAATACTAACTTTCTATTTATAACTTTTGTTAGCCGTGTATTTATTAAAGTGATGGTCATTAAATATTCCCGTGCCTTGTATACGTAAAATGTAGTCTACGGGAATTTAGTTAAGCTAGTTGGGCCTAGTTGTCGGGCTCAAGCCCATTTGTTTTATGAACCGGCCCAACTCAAAGCCCACTAGAATAGTCCTCTCTTGGAACTATTTAAAGCCCTCTCCAAGTGTGGAGAGGGTGTTGCTTCTCATTTTTCTTTTGTGAAACAAGTAACCATTTTTCTTTCTTTTTACTTTCTCTCTCTAAAATCTATTTTTCTTATTTTTGTGTTTGAGGTGATGAAATGATATCCTAACAAGTGGTATCAAGAGCCAAGGTTGGGTTATGTGATTTGTGTGTGGTAACTTATTAGAGATTATTGTTTCGGCTTATTAATTTTTTGTTGTTTGTTTTTTTTCTATTCGGATTTTTTTCATTATATCTTTCATTATAATTTTTTTTGTACACGAACCATGTGGTTTAGTGCTTGTGGTTTAGTGCTTGTAGTTCGTTGTGGTTGTTTGTGCAAATCGCAAGGTCGGAAAGAAGCAAAGAATCGAGCAACTACTTGTTTGAATCGAACGTGTTCTGGGTATCGCAATCGAACGAGCCAAAATTCTATTTTGAGATCGATCGAGTGTATTTCTGCTTCAATCGAACGAGGAGTATCCTTCAAGGACCGAACGAGGGATTTGTAGTTTGGACCGAACGAGGGATTTTTTGTTTGGATCGAACGAGCATACTCCTTCAGGGATCGAACTAGAAGGATCGAACGAGTTCTTCTCTTTTGGATCGAACGAGTGCAACATCTAAAGGATCGAACAAGCCACTATCGAACTAGCGTCGATCGAACAAGCCACTATCGAACTA
>BQNB010073684.1:0-32032 GCA_026074375.1 Tanacetum coccineum
GATAAGATGAAAGAAAAAGGGGATCCGTGCATTTTGGTGGGATATTCCACTCAGTCAAAGGGATATCGTGTTTACAACAAGAGAACAAGGTTAATAGTTGAATCCATACATCTTCGATTTGATGAGATCAAAGAGATGTCAGACACGTCTGTTGCTAATGACACTTCAGGCCTCGTTCCCCAACGACAAAAGGCGTCAGATTATGACAACTCTGACCCTGACCTACAACTACAAAATGTTTCTCTATCAGCAGATACAATTGTTCCATCACAACAAGAGTTGGATTTTTTATTTGGTCCTTTGTACAATGAATTTTTCAATACGGGTACTTCTCGTGTTAACGAGTATTCTTCTCCCAACAATAATTCTGTTCCACAAGACACACACCCTTCAACGAATATTCAACCTACACCAGAACCAACAACTCCAACAAATGCTTATGCTGAGGAAAACAACAATAATCAAGCAGACGATACAGAACATGAATTTACCAATCCTTTCTGTACACCGGTACATGAAGTTGTTGAGTCTTACTCACGCAATATTGGTAAGTCAAATATGCATACCTTTAATCAACCACAAGATTCTGAGTACCGATGGACAAAAGATCACCCATTAACTCATGTTCGTGGCGATCCATCGAAGCCAGTGCAAACAAGACGACAACTTGCAACCGATCCTGAAATGTGTATGTTCGCACTCACCGTGAGTACTGCTGAACCGAAAAACATTAAGGAAGCAATGGTTGATTCTGCATGGATAGAAGTAATGCAAAAAGAGCTTCATCAGTTTGACAGACTCCAAGTCTGGGAACTCGTTGACAAACCCTTTGGCAAGAACGTAATCAAGCTAAAGTAGTTATGGAAAAACAAAAAGGATAAAGACCAAACTGTAATTCGCAACAAAGCATGACTTGTAGCTAAAGTTTATGATCAGGAAGAGGGTATTGATTTCGAAGAATCATTTGCTCCAATTGCTAGCTTGGAAGCTGTTTGGATTTTCGTCGCATATGTTGCACACAAGTCTTTTCCAATTTATCAGATGGACGTGAAAACGGTATTTCTTAATGGTCTATTGAAGGAGGAGGTTTATGTTGCACAACCAGACGAGTTCGTTGATCCTGATCATCCAGAAAAGGTTTACCGTCTAAGGAAAGCTCTATATGGATTAAAACAAGCTCCAAGAGCCTGGTATGCTGAACTCTTAAATTTCCTGATATCCAAAGGTTTTACTAGAGGTATAATTAACCCGACTTTATTCACGATAAAATACGGGGAGGACATTCAACTTATGTAAAATTTACGTTGATGACATCATTTTTGGGTCCACAAACCCTAAATTTTCTAAACGATTTAAAAAATTAATGCATAGTAGATTTGAGATGTCCTTAATGGGGGAAATGAAATTCTTTTTAGGACTTCAGATCCACCAATCCCCACGAGGTATCTTTATCAATCAGGCCAAGTACGCTTTAGAGATACTTAAAAAACATGGTATAGAAAAAGGACAAAGCATTGGTACACCAATGGCTACAAAACCTAAATTAGATGCAAACTTGAGTGGTGAACTCGTAGACCAAACTGACTACCATAGTAAAATCGGGTCACTCATGTATCTGCCATCTAGTAGACCAGACATAGTGCAAGCAGTATGTTATTGTGCAAGATATCAATCAAGACCGACTGAAAAACACCTCAAAGAGGTTAAAAGGATCTTTCGATACTTAAGGGGTACCATTAACATGGGAATCTGGTATCCGAAGGGTTCTGGATTGGATACTAATAGCTTTTTTAGATGCCCGACTCTATGGCGGAATGCCATTGCTCTCGCACAAAAGCACTTTCTGGTGTTGGAATACAGTTCCTAGGTGATAAGTTAGTCAGCTGGATGTCAAAAAAGCAGGACTGTACTACAATGTCATCAGCAGAGGCTGAGTACGTGGCGTTATTTGCAAGTTGTGCTCAAGTAATGTGGATGAGGACACAGCTTAAAGATTATGGCTTTAACTACAACAAAATACCATTATACTGCAACTCTCAGTCAGCCATAGCAATCTCATGCAACCCCGTGCAGCACTCCCGTACCAAGCACATCCATACTCGATATCATTTCATCAAGGAACAGGTTGAAAACGGTATAATTGAATTGTACTTTGTCAGAACTTAATACCAATTAGCTGATATGTTTACTAAAACCTTACCCGAAGATAGGTTTCAGTATCTTGTCAGACGAATTGGTATGAGATGTTTGACTCCAGCAGAACTGGAGGTTCTGACAAATGAATCTGCTTGATATTCCATACAAAACATCAAAATTGTAAAATAATTTATGGAAAAAAAGGGAAAAATACAAAATATAAAATTTCAAAAGAAAATACAAAATCAAAAAAAAATCTGAAATGTTTCACAAAAAAGATCTTTCTGACATGTCTCTTGGAATCGGAGAACATTATAGTACCCAGAAATGTGGATTAACATCGACCACTGGCGTGTAAATGAAGTTCGAACAGGAGTTTCAAAGATGCTTTTCAAGACATGTTATATCTAATTTTTCTTGTATGACTTGTAAATTCAATCTCAGATGCAACTCGGACCGGAAGACAAAGGAGACTCTCAGATTGCAACTCGGACCCGAACGACAAAGGAGAATGTACGCATAAGTGCGCTTATCCTTAGCGTTAGAAGAGAAGTCTTCTAACACTTGGTTTTTCAAAAAGTTGAACACAATTTTTCCAAGAATTTCTTACTGGCAATTCAAAATCATTCAAAACTGTGTGTTCAACACTCCATCTCTCATATTGTTTTACAAGACAATTATTCTACATTTGGTGTCATTTTTAAATGAGTCAATGTTTGAGGAGGAGTTTTTCGAAAAACAATGATTTAATGATTGTTGGATACATCATAACATGACAATTCTTATGTATTCAACACATTATAAAAGATCTTAATAACATCTAAGAGATAATAATGACTATTAAATAGATTGTTTGTTATAAGATGTGTTAGATATTAGAAAAAGACTCGGTCACCCCGTGTATTTTACTGTTTATAATAGCTCGTAGTTTAATAGTTAATAGTATGATTTTCGGTATTAAACCGGGTACTAATACCCCGTATAATGTAAGAACTATATAAGCCTCTTCTAACTTTGGAAGAGGTAAGCTAGTCATTTTTCACTTTACTTATTAAACACATTATCTCTCACTAGAAAATCTCTCTCATGTGTTTCTCTCTCTAGAAACTAGCCAAGTCCAAGAATCGACCCTGTGTTATGATTATATATTATATATATATAATATATTATTTATATATATATTATATATTATATATATATGTTAGGATCAAATGAGAAGTTTTCTTAAAATAAGAAGGATAAGAAGTAACTATAACCGTATATTCGAGATGCACCGACTTAAATTAGATGCATCTCTATAATCTTAGATGCATTATAATGCATCATAATATGTTTTCTAGCTTTTAATTAGATGCATATACGTATATTAGATGCATTTCATGATTTCTCTTGTTTTTTGTTCCTCTACATGTGCCAAAATCATGAAAATCAATTTGCACCATCTACACATCAAATTAACTTTCAAAACTCAAAATGGTGCATCTAAATGAATAGAAATGCATCTAATGCAAGTCGTTGCATCTCAAATGTATGGTTTTAGTCACTTCTCACCACTTCTTATTTTAATTTACTTCTCACTGGATCCCTACTATATATATATATATATATATATATATATCTTATAATATATATATATATTTGTTATATATACAACACCCATGAACTTCTTTTTTGCAAATAAAAAAAAGAGAATTGCAAAAATGGTCCTTGTGGTTTGGCCAAATTGCAGATTTGGTCAGTCGAATTTTAAAAGTCCAAAAAATGTTCGCATTTTAAAGGTTTGGTTTCACTTTTGGTCTTTGGTCGAACTAAAATGACTGAAATACCATTGTCTTCAATTTTAATAATGCGGTGAAACATGAGACGTAAGTATGGTTAAGCTTCTTGTAGAGAGCATATTGTATATTACCGTTAAAAAATAATCTAATTCTGAAACACAAATACTTAAGAGATTAATTGTGTCATTTCCTCATGTTGTAGTTTGGGAGGTATTTGCCTATTTGTCAAACGTTTGTGAAAAGATTTATAAACCAATCAATAACAAGTTCCTGAATCTTAAGTCAGGAACAACAAACCTCTCAAAACAGGATTACAATAAGTTGATCTCAATCAAACATAGTTTAGAATCAATCAAAGATTACCCTAGCTAATATGTTGTAATCCTATTATCTATATGATAATAGTTCTATTACAATAAGAATCAAGAACACAAATCACATTTTGAATAAAGAGATCAACCAGGATCGAATATCAAAAAGAGAATTATCAAAGAGAGAGAGGCAAAGATAGATTTAGGGTTATGACTTTTTTAGTCATAACCCTTGGCTTTTATAGCTGAAGAGAGAAACGCAACATGGCAGCTTCTACCTTTGAACTTCCAGCTGCTTGATACTTTGAGCAAAAGCTATCTAAAACCAGCTATAACTATAAAATACAAAATGACAATATTATTCCCTGTAGTTCATGTTTAGACAAAAAACAGACATTATTAACTAAGAACTCTTAAGTTCTCTACCTTGATTTCCATCAAAGTGGTATAAACCACTAAATTGACTACCAGTCCCCAGAACTTTCCCTGCTCTTAAATCTTGATTTAAAATATAGCATTTAAGCTCATCAAAGGCAATGATCAACTTACTATCTCTAGCAACCTTATGCACAGACATTAGACTAACACAGTATTTAGGCACCACAAACACATCAAATAATGTCAAGTAATCAGTTAAAGGTATATTCCCAATTTTAGTTATAAAAGCTTCAGTACCATTAGGATGAGAAACTTTAATCTTTAAATGAGAAATATCAATGACATTAACAAGAAATATACCAGTGAAAGTAATGTGTTGATTAGCCCCAAAATCTGTGATAACCCCCTTGGATTTAAGTTTAGAATGAATCATACTATTTGAACTAGAAAACATTATTAAAGTTTTTATTAAAAAGCTTGCTTGTATTTAAAAATTGTAACCCCCCCCCAAAAAACCCAAAACCACCCCCCCCCCCCACTCCCCAACCACCCCACCCAACCACCCCATTTACCCCCCCAACCCCAACCCCCCCCCCCAGCATTAAACAAAACCCCCCCCCCACCCATGCCCATATTGCCTACACCACCTTTACATTCACAAAATTTTCTTTGATAAGGATATGAGTGTGGGCAATTGTTCATTGAAAAACAGTAAAAGATCATAGAACAAACAAAATTAGGTGGAGATCTAATGATTTTAAAACACTATCAATAGTATATGACCATTGATATCCACATTCCTCTATGATATGATATGAAATTTGCGAGGATAGCTCATTTAACCCCTAGCAGTTCTTCTATTTCTATTATCATTAGACCTGACAGTATTAGAAGGTCTTGGGACATTATTAGAGGTTTGAGATCTCTAATAATTCCCTATATTATGCACATTAGCAGTGAATGCAGATGTCTGAGACCTATGAGAGGTCTCAGCAATGTTACCAGTTTCAACCCTGTGGGATTCCTTATTAGATATAATAGCATATGTACTCTTAACATCAGGTAAGGTCTCTCTAGACAAAATAGAACATTTGATTTGCATATAAGTATCATCAAGACCAATCAAGAATTGCATTAACTTCATTAACTGGTTAGGTTTCTTAAAACCGTTAACAACATGACAAGTACATCTAGGCAACTCAACCAAAGCATCAAGTTGTTTCCACAGAGCATTCAACTTATGATAATAATCAGCAATATAGGACCCATTTTGACACAAAGTATGAATTTTATGATGCAAACTAAAGGTCACAAATCCATCTACTTTATCATATGTTTCTTTTAATTCTTCACATACATGTTTAGCCCTTTTTGTTGCGATATTTAATCTATATATTCTCTTTAAGTTTTTATGATGACAAACATGTAACTTGTAAAACATTACGTAAAATACACAAGTTACTCATATACATAAATCATCAACATAAACATTCATCAACTCCTCTCGACGTCCCAGCACTCCTATAAATATGGTCTTCGCTAATTGGATTGGGCCAAGAAAATAGACAAGCCCATTGGGGGCCCAATAGAGTTCGACCCATTAAGGCCCAATCAAAGCTTCTAGAAGATGGAGGGAGACCAGTGAATTCAAATTTGAATTTGCTTATAGAAACTTCTAGAAAATGGTGGGAAAACTAGTTAATTTAAATTTTGAATTAAGGTGCATCATTTTACCCATTGGTAAGTTCACCCTATTATCTTCTAGATGATTTCCACTAGTACCATGGGGTATGTAGTGATGTATAGGATGTCTCTACATGAAAGTGATCACCTTTGTTTACTTGCTTATCATGTAGTAGATCGGGTCACATAGAAGTGATTACATTTGATCACTTGTATGTCATATGGTAGATTGTGTTGTATGTTGTAATTCATTCATATATCTTGTAATCGTGTGTAATCGCTAGATCAGGTTGATCATGATAGTATTTAGGTGAGGTAAATAGTTGTAAGGGTGGTTAGTATTTTAGACCTTAAAAGATAAGCATGTGGTAGATCGGTTCTAGCTAAGATTAGAATTTGGCATTTGGATTAGTGTTGGAAATTGGTGTAAGATACTTGTGTATGGCTTTCTCCGCCTAAAGGGAGCTTGTTGACTAGTGAAGTAGCTCTCGAGTTGGTACTCGGGGAGTAGAGTAGGGCGAAGAGTGTAACACCTCTAAATAGGGTCGCAACGGAATAAGGGTCGGAGAATGTTACTTCATAAATCAATAGCACAAGATATGAGAGAATGACCTCTATATGAGTCGTTTGAAAATGATACATTGGAGTTGATGAAATTGTTTGTTACAAAAGCTCAAACTTGTTCATTCTTGAAAATGTAAAGATTTTAATACATAACAAATATTTCTCAAATGTAATGCACACAAATATTTATGCAATATGACTCCCAAAATGATGACACCCAATGTATCTTTGCCCTTGTACCGTATTGACCTAAGAAAAACATGCTTTAAAACGTCAACATAAAGTTGGTGAATTCATAGGTTTAAGTAATGTATAAAGTAGGACCACAAGATTTCAAAGTGTAAGACATGTAACACATACAATATCTTAAAATTTAATTACGCATGCGCTAAGCTCATGACACTGAAGCTATAACATGTATGTATATGCAAATTAATGGCAATAATGTGCCCGTGTAGATGTTCAACCCGCAACATCCAAATCCGACATGGTATACGCCTGTTGGTTCAGTACCGCCAAAACTAGTAAGCGCTACTCACCCGAACGGGGATGTCAATCCCAAATAGATCTATTCATAACATTCTCGCTTACAACCAGTAATTAACAGTTCATGATTTATGGGCATAGTGGGCTATAGCTACTTAGGCAAACTCATAATTTGTTTAAAGTGTACTTGCATCCAAATGTAAAACAATGCATGTTTCTTACCCCAAGAGTTATAAATCATTATAATTGTATAAAAATGGGGCTATGAACTCACCTCTAGTGAAATGAATTGATTATATAAATCAAGTAAGTGAAACGTCGCCCGAAATCCGAATGCAACCTATTTATTTATAGGCAGTATAAAGTATAATGTATTTAATATACATACAACATCATAAGTTATAGAGTTATATCACCACCTATTAGTTTTTGTTTAATTTATAAAAGTCGAAACCATATTTAATTCGTACTTGTTAAATAAACGTTTAAGTATTTGTATCCGTAAATAAAAATGTTATTGTCGTCCAACAATTAATTATTTGTTAATAATACTTGATTTAATATTTTTATTGTTTATATAATGATATTATATAATTAATTTAATTATTTTATAAAATAATATTTATAAAGTTAAAAATGTATATAAATACTATATAAGTACTACTACATTATTTCTTAATGTTTTTATAGCTCAAATGGACCCGAAAACACTCGTAAATTATATTTTAAAATGTTAAAAGCTTTATTCTAGTTTTATAAAAATGTAGAAAATTGTTTATACAAATTAATTAGTTTTTTGTAATTTCTATTTATCCGAAATCTTTAAAAACTCATAACTTACTCATTTTAACTCCGTTTCGCATGTTCTTTATATGTACGAAATTGTGACGAGATAAACTATCAAAATAAAATACTCACAGACTTTATAAAAATATGTGTCGAAACAGTAAACCCCAACTATTTTTATAAAATTATTTTTATAACTTTTAACCTTACGAAAATCGTATCTCTTTCGTTATAACTTCGTTTTTTAAGTTTTTTTTATGCACGGTTTCCAATTGAGATGATCTATCATCATAAAATATTTATATATATTTATCAGATTCAAACAGTAATAGTTTTTATAAAAATTAATTATATAAAAACTCTTTTATATATTTAATTATCGTAATCTCGTAAAATTCATAACTTCTTTGTTATAGCTTCGTTTTTTGAGTTTCTTATATGCTTTGAATCCTCATGAAATGTAATATTTAAATTAGTAGGGTTTATTTTTTATAAAAATTCTAATATACTCAGAATGTATAAAACAGTTCGTATGTATATATATAGTTTATAAACTAGTTTTATAAATTATTACTTAATTAAATTTGTACAAGTCTTCTAAATTAATTAATACCACACGTCTTACATATTTTGGGTTCTTAAATTTATGTCCATCATTCTTGTCCAAATACAATGTCTTCATAATTATTTATGTATACACTTTATAAATAAACCTTTTAACAATTAATTTATAAACTAAAATATATAAATTAACCAACACGTTAGGATTATGTTTTCTATAACTTAGTTCCGACAGTACAAATAGTTTAGTACTGACAGTTGCTATACTTGTACCGAAGTACAAAGTATTAAGTACTGTTAGTTAGTTAGTACCGTTAGTAGAAAGTTAGTTAGTACCGTTGAGAAGATATTTAAAAGATATTTATAAGATATTTAAGAAAAAGATATGTAAGCCTATTAGGGTTATCCTTAGTCTATAAAATGATAACTGTTGGCATAGTTAGAAAAAGATGAAATATAACTGATATACAAGCTTAGCAAATCATATACAATATCATAGTTAGCATTCTGTAATCCTCAAGAACACATAATAAAGGTTGTTATTCAGTTGTTCATTGTTTCTTCTTAGTACTGTGTTTGATTCCGCATTAACAATTGTATTTATAGTCATTGATTTCTACATTAAGTCATTGTATTTATACTTCTTGCTATCATCCTTGATAGGCTGCAAAGATCATTCAGTTATAGAGGACCATCAAGTGGTATCAGCGCTTTGAGAATCTGATAAGACGAACAGATAAAACCAGTTATTCATCTCAACCAACAAAACTAAAATAGTGTCTGGAACACAAGATGATAATCCCACCAACCACCACCACCACATCAACAAACAATACACCAACACAACAACTCCCTATACGTCTCAACCATCAAGCTGCCTATTCTCAAAAAGGGAGAATATGATATATGGGCTATGAAGATGGAACACTATTTGGCTCATACAGACTATCCAATTTGGGAGGTTATCCAAAATGGGAATGGTCTTGTGTGTCAAAATGATACATCAGGACAAATTAAAATTTTACCTCCTAAAACAGCAGAAGAAATAGTGGCCAGAGAAAGAGAAAGTAAAGCTTGGACCACCTTGCTAATGCCTCATACCAGAGATTCATTAGCTAAATTCCATAAGATGACTGATGCAAAAGAGATGTGGAATGCCATCAAATCCAGATTTGGTGGAAATGATGAATCCAAAAAGATGCAGAAGTACATCTTGAAGCAACAGTTTGAAGGATTCACTGTATCCAACACAGATGGGATTCACAAAGGCTATGAGAGATTCCAAAGTCTTCTCAGTCAGTTAGAGATTCATGGAGCAGGTGTATCTACTGAAGATGCAAATCAGAAATTTCTAAGATCTCTACCTTCTGCTTGGTTACAAGTTTCCTTAATTATGAGGACACATAACAGGTATGGACGTTCAGGTTTTGATGACCTATACAACAATCTAAGAGTCTTTGAAAATGATGTAAAAGGCTCTACTGCATCATCTTCCAACTTGCAAAATGTAGCATTTGTTTCTGAAAACACCAGCAGTACTAATGATGTTAGTACCGCTTATGGTGTTTCCAATACTTCTGGTCATAATTCAAAGCATGAACAAACATCATCATATTCCTTGCTTGCAAGTCAATCAAGTTGTCCTCAACTGGATCATGAGGACTTAGACCAGGTTGATGAATATGACCTTGAAGAAATGGACTTAAAAATCGTGCAAGTGGCAATGATCTCCATGAGAATAAAGAAGTTCTACAAGAAGACTGGTAGAAAGCTATAGTTTGATGCAAAGAACTGATTGGTTTTGATAAAACCAAAGTGGAATGCTACAACTGCCACAAAACAGGGCATTTTGCAAGAGAGTGTAGAACAAAGGAAGATAACAGGAGGAGGGATGGATGGAATCCTGGAAATAAAGATGGGAGCAGAACTGGAAAGAAAGAAGAGTCTAAAGCATTGGTTTTTTTCACCTACCCACTTTGTTAGTTGATGGAGGATTGTTGATTTGGACAACTCTTCAGAAGATGATGAAGATAATGCTTTCAGGGCTAGCAACAGCAGGATCAGACACACAGGTACCTTCCTGTTCAAATGAGTGTAAAGAGTCTTATGCTAACCTTAAAAGACTATATGATGCTCAGAGAGAGCAACTTAGTGATGCTAGCGTAGAAATAAAGGCTTATACTCAAGGTCTTAAGAAAGTTGAAGCACAGTTAGTTGCCCATCACAATGGTCAACTTTGTATGAAAAAAAATCAAATTTATGATAATAGGATTTAGATGATAAACAGATGTTCTATCATACCATAAGAAATTGTTGGCTAAAGCTCAAAAAGAAAAAGATGATTTAGAAGTAATAGTAGACAAATGGAATCATTCTTCAAAAAATCTTGGTAAAATTATAAATTATCATATGAGTGCCTATGATAAATTTGGGCTCGGGTATGGTGATTACAGATATAGTGGGATTTTGAGTTATGAAAATGAAGTTTTGCAAAGTGTCTTTAAGAGCAATAAAAGTGATTTTGAAAATCCACCTTTGCATAAAAGGCTTGTTAAAACATGTGAAATGCAAGCAGTACCCCCACCCATGACAGGGAATTATATGCCCTCTGGACCTGATATTGAAATAGATGACTCACAATATACATATGGTCCAGAAAAAGACTCAACCAGTGAATCTGAATCCCATACAAACTGAACTTGATACCTGTGACTATAACATTAGTACTGAACCTTATGAATTAGGTGTAATGAAACTAGTTGTCATTGAATCAAATATAGAAGTTCAACCTAAGGTCTGGTCTGATGCTCCTATCATAGAGGAGTATGAATCAGATAGTGATGATGAGTATGTGTCTGTACAACTAAGGACTTGATACACTAGTTTTGCTAACAAGTAAGTAAAACTCCTAGGGAGAAATTGTTAAGAATCAGTCCTACACATAGTAAAAAACCTAGGTTAACAAAACAAAGAGTTGGGGCATGGGTTTACTGAAAGAGCATGTTTTGTTTGTGGTAGTTTTAGTCATTTAATAAGAGATTGTGATTATCATGTAAAATTGGCTAAACAAGTTGAACTAAACAAACAAAATATGTCTAAGGGTAATGGTACAGGGGAGAGGAAACCATCATGGAACAATGTTCAAAGGGTAAATAAACAAAATCAATTTGTTCCTTTAGTAGTACAAATAGAACTGGAATACTCCAGTTTAATACTGCTAAGCTAGCGATATACATTTTAGTACTGCTAGACAAAATGTTAACAGACAGACAGTACTAACTAGCACTGCTCTGAAAGTTAATACTGTTAAGCCCATTGTGAATGGTGTTAGACCAGCAAATGTTTTTCACAAATCTCATTCCCACACATCAAGCATTTCAAAAAGAACAACATAATAAGTACAAAATTTTTCAAACCAAAAAGTTTATACTGCTAAGGTTAAAAGAAAGTTAGTACTGTTGGGGGAAAATGGGACACTGCTGTTAAGTCCTCAGCAGGTTGTAAATGGAGAACACCAGGATACTAACAATAATATTCTCTCCAAATACAATGGTGGATCTAGTCTTAGAAATTGTTCAACTTTCAAAGATCCACTAGGCAGACTCAAGCCCAAACAGGCTTGGGTCCCTAAGAGAGACTAATCTCTTTCTTTTAAATGTGCAGGATAATCCACATAGAACTCTAAAGAATAAAGGAATTTTTGATAGTGATGACAGGACAGGCTTACCTGTGACTTTCATAACTTTAATGGGCCTGTTGCCTTTGGAGGTAGTAAAGGCTATATTACTGGTAAAGGGAAAATAAAACCGTAAGTTAGATTTTGTGGATGTTAAGCTTGTGCAAGAACTTCGCCATTTTCAATCTCTTTTCTGTGTCAACAAATTGGTGTGACAAAAGAACAAGGTTCTGTTTACTGACTCTGAATGTCTTGTTTTGTCTCCTGATTTTAAGTTACCTGATGAAAATCAAATATTACTTAAAGTCCCCAGACAAAACAATATGTACAGTTTCAATTTAGAGAACATTGTTCCTTCAGGAGGTTTGGCTTGTTTAATTGCAAAGGCTACAACTGATGAATCTAACAAATGGCATAGGAGGTTGGGTCATGTTAATTTCAAAAACCTAAACAGACTTGTGAAGGGAAACTTGATACGAGGTTTACCTATCAAAGCTTTTCAAAATGACCACACTTGTGTTGCTTGTCAGAAAGGAAAGCAACACAAAGCTTCTTTGTAAGGCCAAGTTAGTTAGCTCTATTAGCCACACCCTACAACTTCTTCATATGGACTTGTTTGGACCTACATCTGTCAGGAGTATAAACCATAAGACCTATTGTTTGGTTATCACTGATGATTTTAGCAGATTTAGTTGGACATTTTTCTTAAGAACTAAGGATGAAACTAGTGCAATCCTTAAGGACTTTATAAGACAAATAGAGAACCAATTGAATCAAAAGGTTAAAACTATTAGATGTGATAATGGAACAGAATTTAAAAACAGGGATGTTATTGAATTCTGTGGGTTAAAAGGGATCAAGAGGGAATACAGCAATGCCAGAACTCCACAACAAAATGGAGTTGCTGAGAGAAAGAACATGACCCTTATTGAGGCAGCAAGGACCATGCTTGCAGATATTTTACTTAAACACTTTTGGGCTAAGCAGTTAGTACTGCTTGTTTATGTTCTTAAACAGGGTATTAGTGACCAGCCTCATAATAAGACACCTTATGAACTTTTAACTGGTAAGACACCAATTATAAGTTATATAAGACCTTTTGGGTGCCATGTGACCATCTTGAACACCATAGACCACTTGGGCAAGTTTGCTGGAAAATCTGATGAGGGATTTTTGGTTGGGTATTCTACAAAGCTAGGCTTTTTAGTGTATACAATTTAGAAACAAAAAGAGTTGAAGAAAACCTGCACATAACCTTCTTAGAGAACAAACCCAATGTTGTAGGGAAAGGACCAACTTAGCTTTTTGACCTTGATTATTTGACTGATTCTATGAACTATCATTCTGTTAGATCAGAGAATCAAGCTAACCTTCATGCAGGTCAACAAGAATCTAACCAAAATACAAGTACAAAGACAAATTGATGCAAGGGGCATCTGAAAAGAGATGAATCTGACTAAGACTGCTTTGACCGCCAATTATGGCATTCCTATTCTTCAACAAACACATCTGCTTCAAAATCAGATGATAAGAGAAAAGGTCCAAGAGAGGAAGAACAAGTCTTTCTGGATGATCTTGCAAGACTTCAAAGGCAAGAAAAGGGAAGCTATGAGAGTGGAGCTCTAAGGAAGGAATATTGAAACAAGAAACTAAGAACTTGGTTACTCAGGCAGGAGCTGCTAAGTCTAGCAGTACTAACATTTTTAGTACTGTTAGCACAACAGCTAAAGCTAGCGGTACTAACCTTGTTAATACTGTTAGCATACCAGTTAGTACTGCCAGTCCTAATGAGGGACTATCTCTTTCTGACACAACCAATTCCCAAGAAGATGACTCTGAAATAACTACAAGAGGATATACATCAAGATACTACTCTAAAAAAAACTACTAATGGTATCTTTACACATTCATCTTATGATGATGAGGGTGCAGAGGCTGACTTCACAAATTTGGAAACTCAGTTGTGAATGTTAGTCCTATTCCCACATCAAGAATTAATCCCTCTCATCCTTCAGCACTTATTCTAGGAGATCCAACATCAGCAGTACAAACAAGAAGCAAAGTAAATAAAAGTTCTAAAGCTCATGCTTTTGTTAGTTATGTTCAAAAGCAAAGGAGAAACAATCATAAGGACTTTCATCATTGTTTTTTGCTTGTTTTCTATCTCAAACATGAATCCAGGAAGAATTTCAGATGGTCTTGAAGATGAAAGCTGGGGTTGATGCTATGCAAGAAGATTGTTGCAGTTTGAGATCAAAAAGTTTGGATCCTAGTGATTTGCCCTTATGGGAAAAAGGCTATCGGTACAAGTGGGTGTACCAAATAAGAAGGATGAAAGAGGGAGTGGTTGTCGGAATAAAGCTAGATTTGTTGCCTCAGGGACAACAGGCAAGAGGAAGGAATAGACTATGATGAGGTTTTTGCTCCTGTGGCTAGGCCTGAAGCCATAAGGATCTTTTTAGCATTTGCCTCGTATATGGGCTTTATAGTCTATCAGATGGATGTGAAAAGTGCCTTTCTCTATGGCAAGATTGATGAAGAGGTATATGTGTCTCAACCACCAGGTTTCCTAGATCCTAAGAATCCTGAGAAAGTCTACAAAGTGGTTAAAGCTCTATATGGGTTGCATCAAGCTCCCAGAGCTTGGTATGCTACTTTATCCACTTTCTTGTTGAAGAATGGATACAGAAGAGGGACAATTGACAAAACTCTCTTCCTAAGGAAGGACAAACATGATATCATTTTAGTTTAAGTCTATGTGGATGATATCATCTTTGGGTCAACAAAGAAGTCTTGGTGTATGGTTTGAGGCAATTAATTGAAGATTAGATTTCAGATGATTTTCAATGGGAAGCTCACTTTATGTCTTGGCCTAAAGTTCATACAGAATCCAGATGGTTATTTATTAAGCCAGGGATAAGTATGTTGCTGAAATCCTGAAGAAGTTTGACTTTTGCAAGTGTTAAGACTGCTAGTACACCAATTGAGACTCAGAAGCCTTTTAGTTAAAGATGAGGAAGCCAGCGATGTTGATGTCCATCTCTATTAGGTCAATGATTGGCTCCTTAATGTAGTTGACTGACTTCTAGGCCTGACATTTGTTTGCGTCTGTGCTTGTTCTAGGGTTTCAAGTCACTCCAAAGACCTCTCATTTAAGTGCGATCAAAAAGAATTTTTAGGTAACTAAAGGGCAACCCAATGGGCCTTTGGATCTAGGTGTCTTCATTTGACTTGGAATCCTACTTAGATAGTGATTATGCTGGAGCAAATCTTGACAGGAAATCCACAAACGGAGCGTTGTCCATTCTTGGCAGGAGACTCATTACTTGGCAATGCAAAAAGAAGACCATTGTGGCCACTTCTACTACAGAAGCCGAATATATTACTTAACTTAGTACCGACAGTACAAATAGTTAGTACTGACAGTTATACTTAGTACCGACAGTACAAAGTAGTAAGTATGTTAGTTAGTTGGTACCTGTTAGTAGAAAGTTAGTTAGTACCGTTGAGCTAATATATTTAAAAAGATATTTATGAGATATTTAAGAAAAAGATATGTAAGCTTATTAGGGTTATCCTTAGTCTATAAAAGGATAACTGTTGGCATAGTTAGAAAAAGAAGATCACAAACGAATACACAAGCTTAGCAAATCATATACAATATCATGGTTAGCAATCTGTAATCCTCAAGAACACATTAATAAAGTTGTTGCTTCAGTGTTCATTGTTCTCTTAGTAATGTGTTAAGATTCCGCATTAACACATAGTATTCATAGTCATTGTTTCTACATAGTCATTTGTATTTATATATCTTGGCTATCATCCTTTATAGGCTGCAAAGATCCATTCAGTTTAGAGGACCATCAAACACTTATATAAAGTATGTTCCTATGTTCCATCGTATTTTTAACATTATTTCATCATATGAATATATAAATTCGAATTCATGTTCATGCTCATTTTATTTTATAAACTCATAAAATAGACCCTAGATGGTGATTAACAATATAACAATTATATGAAATATGAAAATGAATAATTTGAAAAGATTAGGGTTTATGTTAGACCTTAGGAGAGTGTATGAAGATGATGAACACACAATCAAACCCCAAAATGTAACCCTAATTAAGAAAACCCTAGTTTCTTCTTGAATAAACCCTTGCTAAAATCAATACCCAAGCTTCCAATTCACCTTGCTACACCTTATATATCACTACTAATAACCCTTGTATACTTGTAATCTTTGAAAAATCAAAACTATAAAAACCCTAAAATTTCTTTTTGAGCCGTGGGTTGTAAAGGAGGAACAAGAGAGAAAATTGAAAGAGTTTACTTGCCAATGGAAATGTGTGTTGTATTACTTGCCTAGGACTTTCTTATTTTTAGGTCACAGGTCATGATTAGGAAACAACCTTAATAAACCATGGCTTAGGAGTGGTATTAGTACATGTTGTAAGGTGTTCTCCTCCTCCTTAGGACGAGGAAACAACCAAACCAAGAAGGAGGGTACACAAGACTTGACAATTTATGGAAAATTGGATTTAAGGTTGTAAAATGTTGGTTTATTAACTAGATGATAAGACTTTAGTGGAGGGTTTAGGATTTTATTTGTGTGTTATACTCTTATGAACTAGAAATAGGGTTTAAAGGTGTAGAAATGTTTTAATTTTGGGTATTGGGTATAATAGTGGGTATTTTTTGAGTATAGATAGGTATAGGTGCTTCCGTGTATGCCTAAATGTATTTTATTGCAAAACGTAAACGTTTTACGTAACCGATAGAAATAAAATATGGAAAGTTATAAATTATCCTCGTAATAATTATATAACACTTGCTTGACATAAACATTTACTTGTTTGATGCCCGTTTACGTTGAATGTCGATTTTTAGTTTACGCGATTTAACTAAACGATGAAAAATTAAAAGCAAACGCGTAAAACTATAAAAATAAATAATGGAAAGTATTGAGTCATAAAATGACCTGAACTAATGGATTGTTATAGTCTTCCCGCGTTAAAAGAACCTTGTACGCAAGACTCAAGATGCGACACTTGTCGAGGGTGCGGTTTTTGTAATGAGATGTGGGTACTTCTTTCGAAATTGATCTTCACGTTCCCATGTGAACTCAGGACCTCTCCTAGAGTTCCATCAAACCTTGCAATCAAAATACGGCTTTGCTTTAACCGGTTGACTTCACGATCCATAATCTCCACTGGTTCTTCAACGAAGTGAAGCTTATCATCAATGTGTATTTCATTCAACAAAATTGCCAACAACTCGTTGGATAAACACTTCTTTAAATTCGACACATGAAATGTGCTATGAACCTGTTGTTGCTGTATTGAAGTTCAAGTTTGTAAGAAACGGTTCTCACTTTGGCTAACACCTTGAAAGGTCCAACATACCTTGGGTTCAACTTCCCCTGTTTGCCAAAACGGATAACCCCTTTCCAAGGTTGTTAGTGCAAATATTACGATATTAATCTACACATTTTCTTTTGTTTTGATAATGACAAACATGTAACTTGTAATACATAACGTAAAATGTACAAGTTACTCGTCATCATATTTTGTCTCAACATACATCAACATCTCTCGACGTCTCGAATCCTCGTATGTTACAACACATGTTCGTACATGTTTGTTATGTTGCATTATGATCAAACCTCATTTCACACTTTGCATATTTTTAAAACACAAGTAACTTACTTTTTAAGTATATACATATTTTACTTAAACACATTTCTTTAAAAGGAAAATGCTTGTAATATTTACCTCATCCATGACATCACCATATCTTTAAATATCTTAGCAAATCTAGATAAAATCCACCAAGATTACTTATGATCTTTCAAGATCTTGCAAATCTAAATTAAGATTGCATTATGTAGGCGGTGCCCTTGCTTTGGGTTGGTGCACTTCTTTCAATAGCACCGGCGGAACCGGGCTATAGTGGATTTTTTGCTTATAAATAGCAAGCTAAATCTCACCATTTCATACACCTTTTCACACACTTTTCTCTCTGCATTTTTCCTTCTCTTAGATCAGTAGCAACACCCTTTAAACACCCTCATTTGCATATGATCATAATGCTCTAACATTCATTTTGTTGTAAGCATACTCCTATGATGATCCACCAAAGCAAGCCTTAGAGATCTTGCCATTTCCATCCACCACCAAGCATATCCATATGAAGATCTACAAGATTAGAGATCTCATCATATTCATCCATTTGAAGGCTTCCATCAATGGAAGACATTTAGATTAGTCATTCATATCCATTAGACACATTGTCTTGGATCATCATTGTAATCACATCATTATCTTGTATCATTTGATTTAGACTAGATGGTTTATGTGTTTGTGCCATAAAACACAAGGTTTGTTATGTTGGGCCATAAAACATAACGGGGTTTTTGGGTTGGTTCTACCCTTTGTGTAAGAACCCGATATTTAGCTTTGTACCGGATAAAGTGTAAGCGACGATGGGTTGGTTCTCCCGGTGATTAGGACTCGGTATTTAGCTTAGTACCGGATAAAGTGTAAGCAACGTTGTGTAAGGTTTCTCCGCCGAGAAGGGAGTTTGTTGATCTAGTGAAGTAACTCTCGAGTTGGGTACTCGGGGAGTGGAGTAGGGCGGAGAGGAGCTCCGTGACCGAACCACTATAAATCATCTTGTTTGGTTTGCTCTCTATTTTATTTATCGTTCTCTATTTATTTTGTGCTTGTGATTGTGTTGTGAATTTTTTTGTGACTACTTGGTTATTCTATGCTTTCATATAGTCATAAATCATATTTGGTACTTTTCATATTATGTCACGATTGATCGGGGATTTGATACAAATGTTTTTTAGATTTTAATCGGAAACGTATTCACCCCCCCTCCTACGTTTTCCACAATTGGTATCAGATCCATGTGGCTCTAGTTTTCAAAACAAATGGTTTTCAAAACCGAGTACGATCCATGTATCAAACGAGACTTGAATATCTTTGTTATACAAGCTTGAATAATCTCCAAATTTTGTCATATAAACTTACCTTAAAGCCTACCAAGTGTTATACCTTTTCGACGGGTCAAAATATGAGTTTTTTGAAAAATCGATCAGACTAGCCGGTTCTGTTCGACAACAAGCCGGTGCCTTTGTAGGAACAACACCGGCTAGCCAGTTCTATAGTACGCTTTTCAAAAATTTTGTCAACTTCAAAAGCCCGTAAAATACAAACCGTAAATCCGTACGAGTCGTGCCACCTACCATTTCGAAGATAATTGAGTCTACTTTCTAATATAATTAGTTAGAGGTACTGAATATAGGTTCAAGAAAATGTAAATTTCAAAATACCATAAAGTGTCCAAAATTTCAAATTTCGTATTAACATAAAAACTCAAACTTTTGAGTCGGGCAACTTGGGTTGGTATCCTTTGAACATTCACACACTCCTCTTTAAAATAAAATTATTTTGGTCTTTAATCAAGCTTGGTATACATCGTCATACTCAAACACAAGGCGAAAAGAATCTTTTTCGTATGATACGGTATACGATTAGTTGCTCTGTTTTGGGCATTGCTTGTGGTATATATTGATTGTATGCCTATCTCTCATTGTATTTGAGCTTGCTTATTTGTGAAATATAAATGTCAACCGTGTCTTGTTTGTTTCCCCGCTTGTATGTCAATTTAGATGCTTAAAGAAAATAATATGGTTTCTAAAGGAGTGTTTGGGTTAACTCATATCTTTGTCAAAAACGAATTTTCGTAAATGTTTTGTCATCTCATATTAGTAATGATATGAATATAATGTGTGATATGCTATATGATTACTTGTTTCATCTTATTTAGTTTCATATACTCTTTGCTTCCTATATGTGATCTTGTTATTTGAGATGCCATGATACTTGTGTGTATTTGTCGTCTTCATGTTTTTGCACAATAAGGCTTATGCTAGATCTCGTGCACCTCAAATAGGCATATATCTCTTCCTTTGAATGTGCTTTGTCAACCTCTCGCATCATCTCAATTCTTTTACAAAATCTTGAGAATAAGACCAAGTATGCTAGTAGAATGTCTACTTGTTTTCCTTGTTTTCATATTGTGGTTTTGTTTGCTTGTTTTTGATTCATAAGTTCTTGTTTGCCATGCTAGTTGCTCTTTTGTTTGTCTATTCCATGTTTTCGCCTAATAAAGATTATCCTAGGCATCGTACATCTTTTATAGGCATACCTATATTTCTTTGTGTTTAATATATAAACTTTGCATAACCTTAAATCATGGAAATAAGTAAGTTAGTTAGTTATTTTTCTTATGCTCATAAAAGTAGGATTGGCAACTTGAATGTTTCATCCGAAATACTCAAGCAAAGATGAAATGTAATGATGTCTAGTTTTAGTTTTAAAAGTATTTTTCAAAACGGATCAAAGTAATAAATTATTGTTTTGGTTAATACGGGTCAACACTAGTGTTTGGCAAAACCCATAAAGAACGATTCCGCGCTTCATTTTGACCAAGTGTGTCTTTGATATTTAAGCATGTATTTTAAGAATAAATTCTGGAAGCTCTTGTTAATTACTCTTTCACATATAACTTATAAATACCAAGTACTATATTACTAGGGAATTTCATAATCATATGAGGCCTCTCCGGGGTGTCGTATCGACGAGTTGTGGATTTACGATTTAAAGTGTCCTGGCTCCTCATACGTTCACTACATGACCTCTAGATTACGATAGCCCGAACGATAGTATGATGACCCATTCAAAATTGTTTTATGAAAATATGGTCTCAATGGATTTGTAAAATATTTTTCTCAACTTTTTAACAAAAGGTCAATTTTTGATCATGTACGTTTTACGCCTAAGGTTTTAAACATTCTTAGTCTTGCCAAAAAAGGGGGGACGTTTCAAATATACTTCATTAAAATTATCTACACATTTTTGACAGTGTCATTTCATCTTGTCAATCCTCTATAACCACTAGTTCACCATCTTGCTCTCCATCTCCCAAACATCACTAATGATATGCTTTCTATACTAGTTGTAAATATGACCCTTCCTCTGTTCAAGTTTTCGTAACAAACTTGCTTTGCATACTCATTGTGTTGTTATATGTTCTTTGTTTAATATTTTGATTTGCATTATCTCAGTAAATTAGGTAACATTTGATTAAATTGAAAAATGCATAACCGTAGAGAGGTTCTATTTCATTTTTTTATTTGTGTTTCTAAATGTCAAGGAATAAACATGATTTACATGATGCTTGCATTAGAAGTAATTGTGTCTCTTGTATGATGTCTTGTATGATCTCATTTTTTTTCATGGTGATTTTGATATGAATATGTCTAGGCTTGATAGTTCTTATTCCTTGTTGGCATTCCTTTATTCTATTCGTATGGCATTCTAGTTTATGCATGCTCAATCATAGTTTACATGATATTCTCATGTTTCTCCTTATATGTCAATGTTACATGATTTATTTGCTACTTGTGCACTCATATTATGTCAAAGCAATTTTTTTATATACTTGTAGAAGTTTAGGATCTTCTTTTTGAAACCTTATTGTTTTAATTAAGAACCAAAATCGACAAACAAGCGAATGAACAATACAACAAGGTTGATACTTATTTTTGACAAATGAACGATCAATGCTATTGAGATCTCGTGCGTATTTGTTTCCTTCTGTCGTAAATCTTTCGCATATTTTAGTGCAATTGTTTTTTTTCTAATCTAAATGATCTTCTTTCTTATGCTTGTGTTTGGTTGAACTATTTAGAACATGCTCTTGTATGAATGTTTCTTTTTCTTGTATCATTTATGTTTGAATTCTTGAATGCTTGTTTGTTGTCTAAATTTATTATGCTTGATCTTTATGTAGAATCATCGCGTCTCGATCGTCTTTGTCTAGTACTCAGTGTAAATCATATGTGCTAACCGATTGAATCTCTTCACATAAGGACTAACTGTTTAAGCTAGTTTAAACTTTTTCCCTCCTCTCTCTTAGCTTAACGAATTTTTCTAATTGTGTGTCTCATTTGCGAACATGTTGTACTTTTTATATGTCTATATATGAGTTTGCTTGTTTAGTCCTTCGTGTGATAATACTTGACCAAGTTTCATTTGTATGTGTTGGTATGTTTGATCTATCATGTTGTTAAATGATATTCTTGCTCTTATTTTATGTAGGACTAACTCCTTTTTTGTAGGTTGGTAAAGATAATTGTTCTTCATCAAGTTAATTTTTGCTCTTATCATACACCAATCTATATCTCTCATTACATGTTCATACATGCAGCATACATTGTTAGTTGCTTGCATTGTCATCACCATCTTCCACCCTATACTTCACTACTTATAAATTTATCATGTCTATCTCCTCAATTTCTTCATCAACCAACAAGGTAAGGTTTTGAGATAAACCTTCGTGCGTCTATCAATATTGAGTCATCCATTAAGCCTCTCTTACGAGAAAAATCATGATAAATCTTTTCACAATCAACCACTATCTCTACCAACTGGCTACCTAATCGTCCCTCCATCATCAATAAATATGTCTCATTCCCTCCATCATCACTAAATATGTCTCATTCCATCTCTCCCATCACCTCTCCGAGAATCTCTCCAAGCAAACTATTGATCACTCCAAAGTCAACTCCACCACCTTTGACCTCACCTTGTCCCTAGTCACATCACTCCATGTCACATCACTTAGTCCCTAATAATTGAGTTGGAACCTCTAACATATCTAATACATCTAGTTCTTCTTAACAAGTAAAAAACAATTGATTAAAAAAAACCTTCTCAAAATTCTTCTATAAAAGGAACTCATTCTCATCTTCTCCTCATCATCCTTTTTACACTATGCCTAAAGAAAACAAAGTCAACCTCAAAAGAACCACTAGAATAAGCGCTAGGCCATGTTATTTCAACAATTCGCGAACATCGTCACCTCCAACTTCTCCAATCTCGACTTTCCCTCTTTCACCGATCATTTCACCAATTCATCGCAATAGTGATTTATTGACCACTCCTTAACAACACCTCCACACATTGATTCAACTTCACCTCGCCTTTTTCCTATCCAAACAATCCTCACTATTGCCATTATCTTGGACCCATCAAACTTATTTCTCACATATCTTGAAAACGTAAACCTATTTTGTCAAAAAGCCCAAGTGAATTTTGTCAATGAAATGCTATTCCTCATTCTTCACGCACCCTTACTACCTTTAGTATGTTCGGCATTCTTGTCTACGAATGAAATTTTCCTTCTCATATCATCTCTTTTTAGGTTCAAGCATATACAACCTTGTGGTCTATGGCTTACTCATCCAAGGATGAAGTTTGCATCATTCTTTTTCCTTTTTGTAGGATCATCTTGACGCCCTCGAGCAAGGGGGAGCATTCGTCATATTAAGTCGTCTATACATTTTGTTGTATATGACATAATTGTCTAAGGACAAAACCTGTTATTGCACTAATTTTTGTTTTGTAGGATCATACTTGACACCCTCAAGCAAGGGGGAGCTTTCGTCGAGCATTTAAGCCATCTTATATGTTTTGACACTTTCTTTCTAATTCTTATCTTCTCTCTAATCAACTGATCTCTCTCTCTCTCTAGCATCTCTTTCTAAATCTTGTGTAGGTAATTCACATTAAGAAAGGAACTGCCAAATACGCGAAAGTTTCAAGCACGCCTCAAAAGTGTCTTGATCTTGATTCTTCTTCTTACTTCATTCAAGAGTACAATACTTTTTTTTCATCAATAGCTTGACGCCTCAATCTAGGGGAGCACTCGTCAAGGGGGAGCATGCACGCATTCATCATCATTCTTACTCTTCTACAATCCTTTGCGAAGATGTCATTTTCTTCATCATATAGTTTTCATAATTTTTTTTTGCACAGAACTAACCATGTTGTAGGTTAAACTTTCAAGGACATTTTGATATATTTTTTATTAATTTTTAGTTTTTTTATTTTTAACTCCCTCAAAACCGTTGTTTTACACGAGTACCATGCTATTATATACAGATTTATTTGCATTATCAAGTTACAAATATTGTTGTGTTCTAAAGCTATGCAATGAAAATTCATACGGGCAAAGCAAATAAAACATACTATGGAAATTATGAGTTTTTTTATTATTGAAACGAATTTACACCATTTGAGGTAGAACTGGTTTGGTATGATCCAACAAGTCATTTTGCTGTTTATAGGGCTCCACTTTATTGCTTTTAGTTGGGCAGATTCGTTGTTCAAACTTTAAAGTTATCATAAAGATGTTGCAAGATCAACTAGAGGATTAAAAACCGGTTTTCTTTTCAAAACCGGATCGGTTTGAGTCAACCGGTCAACGAACCGGTTTTGACGAAAACCGGTTCGGTTTGAAACCGGTTTTCGCCTCGAAAATCTGGAACCAGTAACGACCGGTTCAAACTGGTTTTACGTAAACCGGTTTTTGTATGCAAATTTTTTCTTCGAATGAATGTCATCGGTGGGCAACTTTTGAAAGGAAATGATCATATGGACATATATAAACACAAACACTATATAAAGTATATAACAAAACACAAACACTCTATATTTAAACATCAAGCATTAATAACGTCTTCTTTAATACATAAAAAAGAATACATAAAAAGAATACATATACGGAAATACAGAAATACATAAAAGTAATACATAACATAAATAATGTCTTCTTGAATTATTCGTCTTGGTTGAAAATTGCAATTTCGTCTTCGTCAATAGGTTCGGCCATACCCATCGCTATTTCTTCCACGTGTATTTCTTCTTCAACCCGCTCCAAGTCGCCTTCGAGTGGTGATACATGTTGAATCCTTTCCATAGTATCGAGGTGGTCTTTGAGACAAATGCAAACTTCGACCGAAACGGGAGTGAGTTTTGTTCTTCGAGGTGATATAACCCTCCCACGTACCAAAAAGGCGGATTCCGAAGCTACCGTACTTGCTTGGACCGAGAGTAGGTCACGGGTCATGGCAGCTAGAACCGGAAATTGGGATTCTCGTTCTTTCCACCAACCCAAAATATCCAAATTATCCAACCGACCCTCCAACACCAAACTGGCCCATCCAACCGACCCTCCAACACCTAACCGACCCACCCAACCGACCCTCCCACACCCAACCGAACCAACCAACCGAACCACTTAACCGAACCTAATAATTCCAGTCTAAGTCCTTCCAAGTGCAAATAATTTCAATTCTAGTCCTTGCTAATTAAACCTTTAACGTCAAAGAATTTTCATCGTTAGTCCTTTTCACCAAAACACGTAAACAATTGTTAAAGCTTACAACTTTCACTCAAAAACGTCACATATCTTACAAAGTTCGTAACTTTATCACAATTTTAACACACCGCATAAACAAAAACACAATCTTATCTACTTAAGATTCATAATCCATTCATAAAAACATCAAAATGTCAAATACCAATAACACCACGCAAAATCAAACGTCAAATGCTCTTCGCAATGCCATCATGGAAGCTAGTGGTAAAGATCGTCTTCCAATGTTAGCACCGGGTAATTACGTTCAATGGAATTTCCGAATCAAGAGATACATTGACACTAAACCTAATCATAAACTTATCCACTACTGTCTTAAGAATCCACCTTATAAATTCAAATGGGCTAAAAGAACAATTCCAGTTGCAAAAGGTAGTTCAGAAACCACTACAGAGATGTACATGGAGAACTAGAAGAATTTTTCAGATGGTATAAGGAATCAATTAAATGCTGAAGCTGAAGTTGTTCAAATCATTCTCACACGGATAGATAATGATATCTACTCCATAGTTGATGTCTGTCCAAATGCTATGGAGATGTGGAAAGCCATTGAAAGGTTGAAACAAGGTGAGTCAATCAATGTTCAAGATCTTGAAACTAATTTGTATTGAGAATTTGGGAAATTCACATCAAGAGATGGTGAATCACTTGACTCGTATTACTCAAGGTTCTACAAGATGATGAATAAGCTTGTCAGAAACTCATGTAAAGTCACCAATCATCAAGTGAATGTTCAGTTCTTACTTCAGTTACAACCAGAATGGCAAAAGACTGTCTCATATCACAAACTCTATGACTTCCTGAAGCAACACCAAAACGAATTCAATGAGATAAGAGCTGAAAGACTAGCACGTACTATTAATCCACTTGCACTTATTGCTCAATAACAACTAGTTTACCATCCTCAAACTCATCCCACTCACTACACTCAACATTCCTCAACCAAATCACAACAAGCTGCTACCAGAAACAAAGGTAAAGCAATTGCCAACTTTCCACCCACTTATGATCAAGAACCTGATATGGTTGTTGAAGATGATGCATTGTCAAAGGAGAAGGGGATTGATAAACTTATGGCCTTAATCTCTCTTTCATTCAGGAAAATATACAAACCTACTAACAACAACCTCAAAACTTCATCAAACACCAGTAGAGCAAATCAGGATAATACTCCAAGAACCAACAGAGGAATTGGGTATGATAATCAGAGGATAGTTAATATTGTTGGGGCTAGGGAGAATGTAGGTACACAGGTGGTGCATAAGTCTGGGATTCAATGTTATAATTGCAAGGAATATGAGCATGTAGCAAGGGAATTTTGTTTATACACTCTAATTGAGTGTGTTTAAGTGCAGGATTTCCCTTAGGAAACCTGCACTCTTAGTTTGCACTTGTGCAAAGTGCAACAGTACTAACTTAAAGTTAGTACTGTCACTTTTAGCCTAGTTTTTAGTTAAGTAAAAGTAGGATTTAGGTGCTTAAATTCAAGTAGGATTAAGTTTAGCTATAGCTTATTATAGAATCACTCTTAAATTGCATTTTCTAGCTTATTTACTTAGTCAAATTTAGCTGTCAATGTCACACAAAAATTTCATAAAAGCCAAAAATAGTATTTAGGAATTTTAGAATCTTACTTTGTTAATTTTAGCTTATGATTCTAGATTTTTCAGCTTATAATAGATAGATTATAAGTAGTTTTAAATAGTCCTTTAGAGTTGTAGAGTCCCAGTTAGCTTTTAAGGTTTGTATCTTATTGGATTTGAGTTACTTTGCTTATTTCCTGAGTTTGCTTAAGTCATGCTTAATTTCAGTAGCTTAAAAGCTCTTGTTAGGTTAGATTTCTTGCATTTTTAGAGTAAGCAAATCATAAACTATCTAGATCACTTATCCTTTTAGAATTGATCTTTATTTGAGCATTTTATAGCTGTTTTTAGTAAATCATAGCCAAACCTCCACTTTCTTTTAACAAAATTCCCCAAACAAACGCTTGCGTTGACCTCACGCAATATCACATGCTATAACCAAATACCTCAAAACTTCCCCAAACTAAACCATTGAAAAGTAAGCAAAGATTATTTGTTGAGAGAGGTTAATAGATCACAAGTTATAAAACACCTCGATTCCCATTTTCCAAATATTGTTCTCTTTTTTAAATGATATTTTCTATAATAAATAACTACCTAACTACAACTTAATTTTGTCGACATAATGTATTGTTTTTCATTACCTCATTGGTAACTTTGAGGATCATAGAATAAAAAGCACAATTAATTGTCTAAAAGATAACTTCATCATTCCCGATTTTTCACTTTTCCCATGCTAAGCTTAAAAACAAATCATTGGTCGATTAACAAGTCATAGACACTAACACTACTCATAAATAATAATTGTGTACTTACTTTTCCTCCACAAATCCTACTTTTTGTATCTCAAGATTTGACTCAAACATATACCCTAAGGCCTTTAACACTCGTCGATGACTTATTAAATTCCAAAAATAAAGCTTAATGTAAAGACCGCAATAATTAGCTCTAGCCCTTTCAAAGATCAAATGTCATCAAGATTAAAGCCACATCGAGGCAACCAAAATTTGACTTATATAAGGCTACGAAGCAAGGCACCAATTCATGTCATACACCCTAATGCACTTTAAGACATGAAATGGACCAATCTATGTTCAACCATATACCCTTAGGCTCTTTAAGGCACAAGATAAGACAAAAAATTAAGCAACATTATTAAACCTTAGTCCTTTAGAAGGCTACAACATCGGCCATGCCTCCGACAAGATGTAGCAAACATATTTCGACTTCGGTAACTTCCTCGACCTTTTAGAAGGCTGTAACATCGGTTGTGAGCCGGCAAGATGCAGCAAACTTTTATCAGTCTTGGATTATTATTTGAATTCTACTTATTCATATACCCTAAGCCTTTAAGGAATAACAAAATAATTTCCTTTTTATGATACATATAAATCCAAATTAAGTATTCTTGATGTGTACTCACCTAATCCTCAAAGGAACAAAAGAAAACTTCTATTAGCTAATATTAACTAAAAACCATACAACTCTATTATTATACATTTATATAGAGGTGAAACAACTAATGGGAGAAAAAGCCAAATTAACACTTATACTCAAAAGAAACCAACTATTCTACGATTTTAATGACATACTTAAAAATAACACTATCATTTCTTGTTTACTTCGCAAAAGAAATTCGCAAATGCTTAGGCCTATAATAAAATCCAACACGACATATTTAAAATCTACTTGATATTATCACAATCTTCAGACTAATGATTCAAGTTCTATCATGTTTAAAGTCTACATGAGACTAGCACAACTATCATCATTAATTGTTAAGGGAGAAAGCTAGAACTCCACACGTACGATCGGGTCAAAAATTACTTCTTATTCTTACCAACGAAAAACCTACATTTTGTGATCTTAACATTTATTTTTTTTTTATATATATATATATATATATATATATATATATATATAATATTATATATATAATAATATATAATTGATTCAATATTTTTAATGACTAAAAATTTAAAATTTATGCTATTTTTGTGGAAAACGGGTACGTGAGAACAAAACAATACAAGCAACTCAATCGATGAATTCCCCTTCCCCAAACTAAAACGAAACATTGTCCTCACTGTTTAAAGCGGTCCTCTACAAAATCAGCCGTTTATGAGGTATGCAAAGTAAATGTTAATCGATAAGATGAAAGGATAACGGAACACCCAAACGAATTTCACACAAAGGATGAGAAAGCTCGAGTAGAACGGGACAAAACAACGGACACGAGAGGCTTCAAAGAATTTGTTGGGTCGATCCTACAAAAATCACAACAAACAAGCAACAAACATCGAGAAATCGGAAAGAGAATAAGCCTCTCTCAACACAACACATAGAAAGAAAATAGAAAGAAAGGATAAGCATGGGGTAAACTCCCATGAAGCGGCTTGTTTTTGATAACCGAGTCGCAAGCTTGACTCGATCCCTGAATTTAGTTGTTCTTAGGGAAAGTCTGGAGGTCCGGGATAACCAATGGTGGTGTATCCCCTCCATAGTAGTGCTTCAAACGGTGGCAGTTGACTTTGAAATTAGAACCATCGGCATGAGACAACTTGGCAGTGCCATAAGGATAAACTTCGGTGATTGTGAAAGGTCCGGACCATCGGGACTTGAGCTTTCCGGAGAAAATCTTTAATCGGGAGTTGAAAAGCAAGACTTGATCACCAACATTGAAGATTCGGTTCTTTATCTTGGAATCGTGTAGCTTCTTTGTCTTCTCCTTGTAGATTAGCGAATTCTCGTAAGCTTGATCACGAAGCTCGCTAAGTTCATTGAGTTGAAGCTTTCGATGATCGCCCGCGGTCTTTAAATCGAAGTTGGCATGCTTAAGAGCCCAATATGCTTTGTGTTCTAGTTCAACTGGTAAGTGACACGCTTTTCCATAGACTAACTTGTACGGAGTACATCCAATTGGAGTCTTGTAAGCGGTTCTAAAAGCCCATAATGCATCATCTAGTTTGTCGGACCATGAGGCACGGTTTTCTCTGACCGTCCTCTCTAAAATTCTTTTGAGACCTCGATTCGTGACTTCAACTTGACCACTCGTCTGAGGGTGGTAAGGAGTCGAAAGACGATGGGTGACACCATATTTAGACATAACTTTATCAAATTTGTCGTTACAAAAATGGGTCCCACGATCGCTTATGATTGCTCTCGGAGCACCGAATCGGGAGAAAAGGGATTTTAAGAACTTAACAACTACCCTAGCATCGTTGGTGGGGAGCGCTTTCGCTTCAACCCATTTGGAAAGATAATCGACGGCTACTAGAATATATTTGTTACCTCTAGACGACGGAAAAGGTCCCATAAAATCAATACCCCATATGTCGAAAATTTCACAAACTTGGATAGCATTTTGAGGCATCTCATCACGTTGAGAGATTTTACCTTGCCTTTGACATGCATCACAAGATTTGACAAATTCAAAAGCATCCTTATAAATGGTAGGCCAAAAGAAACCGGCATCAAAAACCTTCTTGGCGGTAAAGTTAGCACCGTAGTGTCCCCCGGTGGGTCCACTGTGACAAGCTTCGAGAATTTCGAGAGCTTCTTTGCCATCTACACACCTTCGGATTATTTGATCCGCACAAGTCTTGAAAAGAAAAGGGTCATCCCAGAAGTAGTGTTTTACATCTTTAAAGAACTTGTTTTTCTCTTGAGTCAACATTCCTTTTTTAATGAATTTCCCCGCGTGGTAGTTAGCAAAGTCGGTGAACCACAGGGTACTTTAGTCTTTAGAAGTTAAAACATTTAAGGTCTCTAAAGGAAAAGTCTCGGTAATCTCTTTTGGATCAAAAACATTCTCGTAAGGGTTTTCAAGACGAGAAAGGTGATCGGCTGCATAGTTTTCAGCTCCCTTGGTATCGATAACTTTAAAATCAAATTCCTGAAGAAGTAAGACCCATCGAAGCAAACGTGCTTTGGCGTCTTTCTTGTTGAAGAGGTATTTCAAAGCGGAGTGGTCCGTGTAAACAACACTTTTGTTCATGATTAGATATGATCAAAACTTCTCGAAAGCGTAAACAACTGCAAGCATCTCTTTTTCGGTTGTTGTGTAGTTTGATTCTGCTTCAGTCATCGTCTTACTTGCATAATGAATTGGTCGGAAATGCTTCTCAATCCTTTGTCCTAGAACCGCACCTATTGCATAATCACTTGCATCGTACATGATTTAAAAAGGTTGGTCCCAATTCAGAGCAATGAGAATTGGAGCTTCGGTCAACTTCTTTTTCAATGCTTGAAAGGCTAGAACGCAATCTTCCAAAAAAATGAAAGGAGTGTTCTTTTCTAAGAGATGGGTTATGGGTCGAGAGATTTTGGAAAAGTCTTTGATAAATCTTCGATAGAATCCAGCATGAGAAAACTTTGAATTCCTTTAACGGTCGTTGGGTGAGAAAGCTTAGAAATTACATCAACTTTTGCCTTGTCGACTTTAATTCCTTTTCTAGAGATCTTATGTCCTAAAATAATGCCTTCTTTAACCATGAAATGGCTCTTTTCCCAATTTAGTGCTAATTTGGTGTCTTCATACCTTTTGAGCATTTTGTCTAAATTGGCAAGACACGAGGAAAAAGAATCTCTAAATACTGAAAAATCGTCCATAAAGACTTCCATTGTTTTCTCTATCATGTCGTGAAAAATGGCCATCATGCAACGTTGGAAAGTTCCGGGAGCATTGCATAATCCGAATGGCATACGACGGTACTCGAAAGTTCCGTATAGGCACGTAAAAGTAGTTTTCTCTTGATCTTTAGGATTAATAGGAATTTGAAAATACCCTGAAAAACC
>BQNB010073685.1:0-16881 GCA_026074375.1 Tanacetum coccineum
CACGAAACTACTACCGATCGGGTACACTGCCTGTTAAAGTGTTGTTTTTGGTTGAGTCGGCAAAATATAAATTTAAAACATAAATCATATAAAAAAACAACCCTACACTATAACACATCAGGCATCAACGTTTATCCCACCTCAACTTTAACACCATAAATGACCTTGCCAGAAACGATCTCATCACCGGTCTTCCAAAATTTAAATATCAGAAAGAACACCTTCGTCCCTCATGCGAGCAAGGATAAAGCAAACGGGCATCTCACCCATCCAAACCAGTTCCAAATTCCAAACAGAGGTTACACCTTCTTCATATGGATTTGTGTGGTCCAATGAGAATCGCAAGCATAAACAGAAAGCGGTATGTTCTGGTGATTATGGATGAATACTCTTGTTACACTTGGGGTACTCTTCCTCAGATCAAAAGATAAAGCACTAGAAGAGATTAAAATATTTCTGAAGAAAATTACAGTTCTTCTGCAAGCTTTTGTCATCATTATAAAAACTGACAACGGCATAGAAATCAAATATCAAATCCTTAAAGAATACTTTGATAGTGTTGGCATATCCCACCAAGCATCTTTTGTCAGAACACCTCAACAAAACAGAGTAGTGGAACGAAGAAACCGCACACTAGTAGAGGCTGCTAGAAAAATGTTGATTTTTTCTCGTGCACCTTTATTCTTATGGGCTGAAGCAATTGCTACTGTGTGCTACACTCAAAACCGTTCCATCATTCACCTTCGATTTGACAAAACATCATACGAGCTTATTAATGGAAGAAAACCAAATTTCTCCTTTCTTCATGTATTCGGGGCTCTCTGTTATCCGAAAAATGATCGTGAAGATATTGGGAAGCTTGGTGCAAAAGGTGATATTGGATTCTTTATTGGTTATTTTGCTAATTCCTGTACTTACAGAGTTTACAACCAAAGGACAAAGAAAATCATAGAGACTATGAATGTGACATTTGATGAGCTCTCAACGATGGCTTTTAAACAAAGCAGTTTAAAACCCATGCTCCAAAGCATGACTTCTGGACAAATCAGTTCAGGACTCGATCTTACTTATGCTTCGTCAACAATAACAACTCAACAACCAACTGAACGTGAATTGTATTTACTGTTCGAAGCTATGTATGATGATTACATTGGTAGTCAACCGTCAGCTGCTCCAAGAACTGTTCCGGCTGCTCAAGCACCTCAAGTTCTTCAGACTCCAACTACATCTACAACAATAGTAGACACCGCACTGACACCAACAAATTCATCCTCTCAAGCTACAAATTTTCCAAACACTTCACAGAATGTTGATGAGCTCGAAACACAACAACAACATGTTTAGCAACAAGATAACCAAGCTCCACTCTAACCTGAAATAGTTGCTGATAATGTTCCGAATGCTATGCTCGATGGAAATACGTTTGTTAATCCGTTTGCTCCTCCATCCACAAGTGCTACTGAATCATCATCTTCATAATATGTGGATCCATCGAACATGCATACGTTTTACAACCATACCCTTATGAATATCAGTGGACTAAGGATCACCCTCTAGAACAAGTGATAGGAGAACCCTCACGACCATTTTTGATAAGGAATCAACTCCGATTAGATGGTGACATGTGCATGTATGCATTAATGGTGAGTACTATGGAACCAAATAATGTCAAAGAGGCTATGACCAACCCTGCATGGATTGAATCAATGCAAGAAGAGATTCTTCAGTTCAAAAGGCTTTATGTATGGGAGCTAGTTCCTGCTCTAAATAACATAAAACCCCTAACTTTGACATGGTTATTCAAAAACAAGCATGATGAAGAGAACACGGTCATCCAAAATAAGACTCGTCTGGTTGTGAGAGGGTACCGCCAAGAGGAAAGAATAGATTTTAAGGAATCCTTTGCTCTGGTTGCTAGAATGGAAGTTATCAGGATATTTTTGGCATATGCTGCACATAAATCATTCATCGTGTTTCAAATGGACGTGAAAACTGCTTTCTTGCATGATACGCTAAAAAAAGACGTGTACGTGTGTCAACCTGAAGGTTTCATCAATGCTAATCATCCAAGCCATGTCTACAAGTTAAAGAATGCACTATATGGGTTAAAGCAAGCACCAAGGGCATGGTACGATAAATTGTCAACGTTTCTCCTATAAAATCACTTCTTCAAAGGCATCATTGATCTAATGTTGTTTATAAGGCGCTTCGATGACGACATCTTAGTGGTACAGGTCTATGTAGATGATATTATCTTTGGTTGTACAAACCCTAGGTATACCCAACTATTTTTTGACCTCATGAAAAGCCGCTTCGAAATGTCGATGATGGGGGGAAATGACGTTTTTCCTTGGTTTACAAGTTAATTAATCCCCCTGTGGCATCTTCATAAACAAGTCCAACTACGTGTTAGAAATCCTTAAGAAATATGGAATGGAAACTTATGATCCTGTTGGAACTCCAATGGAGATCAAAGAAAAACTTGACCTCGATCAAAATGGGTCTCCAGTTAATGCAACGAAATATTATAGCATAATTGGTGCCCTAATGTATCTTACGTCAAGCAGACCGGACATTGTACATGCTACTTGTTTATGTGCTCAGTACTAGGCCAAGCCAACCGAGAAGCACATCAAGGAGGTTAAAAGGATCTTCCGTTATCTCTAAGGAACCGTTAATATGGGTACCTGGTATACGAAGGATTCTGGTTTTGAACTAACTGGATTTTCAGATGCTGATTATGCAGGATGTAAAGACACCTTCAAGAGTACTTCCGGTAGAGCTCAATTCTTAGGTGAAAAGTTGGTTAGTTGGTCCTCAAAGAAACAAGACTGTATGGCATTGTCAACCGCAAAAGCATAATATGTGTCTTTATCTACTTGTTGTGCCCAAGTCCTCTAGATGCGAACATAGTTAACGGATTATGGCTTTCACTTCAATAAGATTCTAATCTATTGTGATTCGAAATTAGCCATAGCTATATCTTGCAACCCGGTCCAACACTCAAGAATCAAACACATCACCGTTCGCTACCATTTCATAAAGGAGCACATAGAAAAGGATACGATTGAACTGTATTTTGTCAAGACGGATTACCAATTGGCCGACCTCTTCACCAAAGCTCTTCTAGTGGATCGATTTAACTATTTGGTTTGTCGCCTTGGTATGCGTAGCTTGTCTCCTCAGGAACTTGAACGTCTTGCAAAATCTCGGTAACTCTTTGTATATATTTTATCAGAAAAACAAAATATAAGATTATAAAACCTATAAAAGCAAAATACAAAATCAAAAAAACTTTCAAAAACACCAAAAATAATCTTCTCCGACATGTCTCTCAACAATCGATAACATTTACGTACCTAGAACTGTTGATTAATTTTGACATGGGTATATAAATGAAGTTCGAGCGAGAGTTTCAAATGCTTTCAAAACATGTACTTTCAATTTTTTTTCTCTACAACTTCTAAGTAAATGTCAGCTTAGGACTCAGTCTTCAAAGAAAGGAAAATGTTCATTTATGTACATTTATCCTAACCAACGGGAAGTTCACATTTTCTCGGTCTTGAGCATTGTCATACAAACACTCCAAGGTTGTGAATGCTCAAGAGAAACATCAAGGAAATGGTAATTAATGAGATACATAAAACATCATTTTCTTGTTGAGCACAATTTTTCAAGATATTTTCAAAAAGAAAATTTCAAATTCTTTCAAAATTGTGTGCTCAACAAACTCCCACTCTAAGTTTTCAATCTAATCTTTTTTAGAGGGGGAGTATAATAATAAGATTTATTCAGCATGCTCATATGTTCTCCCAAGACTTAGTTAGACTCATGTGAATTACCAGACATTAACTTGTTTTTTAATTCACTAATTGTCAAAAATTATTACCACATATGCAATTTTTGAGGGGGAGAATAGTGATTAAAATGTGATTAATACGGATTAATAATGAATACGATCGTCAAATCTATAAGTGTGTTCCCAAACCTCGCATGTAAAAAACTCTTTCATAATATGGTGCATATGTAAAGAGGAGCATTAGGTACTTTTAAAATCTTTAGGGGTGTCATAAATGATATTTCTCTGCAGATGATTTATTTTTCAAATGGTTTTATGGATCTTTATGGCAATACCTAAAGACCGACCTAATGTTGTCTCTCAAGGAGTTATAAGGCGGTTAAGGTTAGGTATATTCATTCCATGATCCAGCCAAAACCGAAGGGATCTACCCAGGAACACTCCATTAGATAGAGTAGAAGTCCTAGGTATGATTGAAAAAAGGAGTAAAGTAAGATCGGGAAATATTATCCAAGGCATGAGTTATCACTAGAACAATCCCAACAAGGTGATAATGAGGACGTGTTGGTTTAACATTGAAGGGGTTGAAGAATTAAAAAGAATTATAAGGATAAAGGGTGAAAAGAAAGAAGCCCTCCATACAACCTTAGGCAGAAACCAGGTCAATACATAATCTATCGGTAATCACAAAGATGATTCTGATATTAAAGACAAGTCATCATGGACCCAGTGATGCAAGGCACAACCCATCCCAGCTACTCAGGCTTCTCTTAAAATAAGTTTGTTTCATTTCTCACGGAGATTAACACGTTTCTATCAGCTTTCGTATTCTTAGATCGTTGATATTGAAAAGGTGGTAGTCCGCTCCAGCCTCCAATTACCAAATAACAAATGTGCACTTATAGAGTCAAGAGCCAACGAGATCCATCAAAAATCTCACTAGGACACAAATTCCAATATACAAAATTTCATACATCATTATACAACATTTGGTATCAAAGAGTCCTACGCATTATCCTTGTGGTAATTTCTAGAATATTCATATTGATACTCTTTAGTATTCACAGTGATGAATTGAAATCCTTCTAGAGTTAACATCAAACAGCTCTGCGGTAGGTGACTTACGGGATTCTAAATGAATCAAGCTTGTGTCAACTGGACATCGATTTTGGTCCAGTATATGAATTGACGACTCAATCAGAAAGATAGTAACTATATGATTCACTCTTATCGTGTTGTCTGCTTTGAGGCGCTCCGGTAACGAGAGCGGCTAGTGCATCTATGAAACCCTGTCAAGGAGATTCTTTTGAATTCTACTTGATCACAGGCAGTATTTATACTGATTAACAAGGAACCATGGTTATTACAACCATATTCGACGAAGTGACAAAGACATTTTCTTCCATGTATGTTTATCACTAACCTATACTTGCAGGTTTCTCGATGGTATCAGCTTTTAGTCCATGTCGAGTTAGGATTCAAGACCTCATGCTCAATCAACAAAGATAAATACATGATGAAAGCTCAAGCACATGTGTCAAAGTCTTCCGCAATCTCTGATGTACAAGCACTTTCTCAAAAGAACATTTTCGACAAGATTGCTGTACAATAACAAAGATATATCTCACAAGCGGATCAAGTACTACTTCTACCATGATGTGGTACAAGTAATCATGTTAAAGAAAATGTTGAGGGAGATTGTTAGCAAGCTTTCAAGACCTTGAGCTTGAGGGTAGAGACACAAGATCGCAAAGAGGCATAAAGATTCAAGGATAAAGATTCAGAGATCTCAACAATCAAGACAAATCAAGGCCAAAGACCATGATATTAGTATTTTGTCAAAGAATGTCAAGTTAAAGATCAAGATCCATGATCGCAAGCATGCAAAAGGAGCTTCAAAAGAATTTCCAAGACTACAAGGTTCCAAGACTCAAGACGTTACAAGAAGTGAAGCCATATGTGCAATGACCACCCCTTAGGGGGAGATTATTAGACTTAGTTTTTATTAAAGTGATGGTCATTAATATTCTCGAACCTTGTATTAGTTTAGTCTATGTTTCCGGGAATTCTATAAGCTAATTGGGTCTTAGTTACGGGCTTAAAGCCCATTAGATATCAAGCCCGGTCCATGGAAGCCCACTTAAATACCATGGTCGGCTATACGCTACTATATAAAGCCCTCTCTAGGTGTGGAGAGGGTGTTGCTCATTTTTCTTATCTTTAATGTGTAACCATTCTCTCTAGTTCTTTCTCTCTCTAAACATCTCTCTCTCTCTATAATTCTAAGAATTTCATGTGTGTATGTGATATTGATAAGGCTAACAGGTATAATGGTGGGTATTTGTTGAAGTATAGATGGGTATTGGTGCTTCCATGTATGCATAAATGTAATTAATTGCGAAACGTAAACGTTTTACGTAACTAATAAAAATAAAATATGAAAAGTTAATAATTATCTTCGTAAAAATAATATAACACTTGTTTGACGTAAACTTTAATTTGTTTGATGTCGGTTTACGTGGATTGTTGATTTTTAGTTTACGCGATTTAACTAAATGGTTGAAATTAAAAGTGAACGCGTAAAAGTTTAAAATAAATAGTTGAATATTTATTGACATAAAATGACTCGAAAATGCAGATTGTTACAGCTTTAGGCTCGGCAGACTACTGTCTTATCTAAAGCATTCTTCCTACATACTTATATCTTAACCCCTGTATATTAAAGTTACAGTTTGAAAACATTCTTTTTGTTAAGAAAAATTTCAAAGGGCACAAATCTTACACGCACACATGCATATCCCCACACTACTACGCTTTAGTATTCTACTACGACCTTCATCATCCTAAAATAACGAACGATACTTGTTTATACAGGACACCAACATGCTTATGAACATTAAATGGTCTATGTTAATGGATAAATTTCCTGTATGTAATAGTGCATTTGTGACTGTGTTAGTGCCTTAGCTTAAGTTTAATGTGATACGATATATCGTAAACTATTTAAATCGTATTCCATTGCATTCACATATCTTTTCCGCCATTAGATCAGAATATGCTCTTGGGTATCTACCTGTTTTTCTCAGTATGTCATATTCATGCAAAAATGAATCCTAATCGTCACAGTGTAGGAATCAAACTTAATTAAATTTGTAAAAATGGCACATGGTTACGCTAGAATCTCACTCAATTTGGTTTTATCGTCTCCTCGTGTGACCCGGTCATTTTGAGTGAGGCTGATTGACCTACTACATTAACGCCACCAGGCACATTGCATACCCAAACACAGAGCGTCCCATAACCCAGGCTGCCCGACCACCCCCATCATGTCATTTGTAATGCAATCGCTTTTATAGACACAAAACAGGATGAAAACTATAACACAATAGCGTACCAAATCAAATTAAACTTAATCGCATAGAATTGTCCATGGAACCGAAATATAATCTATCAGCTTACCTTGCCTGGTGAGACGTCCTTCACGGCCCAAAAGTAGTTTCACCAAATCACTCTGGTTTCTAAGTGTAGAATCTGTATCCCTTCGGATGCCGTTGTATAAATTTCCAGATTCCCTACAAAACGGATATCTAACATTAACATATTAATAACATGTCCTTGAACGATAAATTTTATGTTATTAATCCTTCAGTGTAATTCTAAAAATGCCTTACAATAGTGAAAGAGATGTGACAACAGTTTTAGTTAGGACATTGTTAGCCTTGGCTAGTCAAGGATAACTTATGTGATAGCAAGCCAAAGAATGTAAAGTGATAAAAAGATCACATTGTGATGAATAAGGCGCAAAGAAATATTTCAACTTCGCAAACGTTCATTGGCATGCAAGATAACGTTAATTATGTGAAAAATATAAGAAACATGAAACAAATTATCTAAGACATACGTGTTATTGAATCTATTGTTGATCATTAGAGAGTATAATTTAGACCAAGTTATAAGAGGTATCAAAATCAATAGAAAGAGGCGAGAATTGCGTACCTTCAATAGATCAAAAACGTTTTCACGTATGTACTTTTGCTGATGCTTGCACCCCTTTGTTGGAGTTTCCCATGATGCACGCAAAGAGTCGCATTTTTGAAAATTTTCTAACTGTTGTAGTGCAACATTCCACTATTTCAAGCCCCTTTTCAAATGGCACCACACTACAGGGAACCACCAATCGGTTATTCCGCTCTTCGTCATCATAAGTTTCTCTAACAACATTATAAAGAGCGGATGAGATAGATATGCAGTAGGAACCATGAACCTTTGTTGCTCATTGCCTACGTAAATCGCAAAATAGCCATTTGGGGTTAATATTGGAAAGGCTTCATCATAATCATTCTTGGCATACATCTTTAATAGATGGTCATGGTTCAATGGGTCTTATCCAGGGCACTTACTTACAATGAGACCGCAATTACTTATTTTGCAAATACACTATCCAATTAATTATTCAACCAACCTCAAACAAACCCAAAAGGAAACCTACACACTACATTAACATTTAACAACAATTAGAAAATTACACCTACATTGAAACACAAAAGCTAATCACCACTAATCATAAACATCCAAATTTTATGCAACCAAGAAACCTACACACAACACTAACACAAATCAAGAAAACATGCCTACATCAAAACACAAAAACTAATTACCACTAATCATAAACACCTAAATTTTACGCAACCAAGAAACCTACATACAACATTAACAATAATCATAAAATTACACCTACATTAAAACACAAAAGTTAATTACCACTAATCATAAACACCCAAATTTTATGCAACCAACCTCAAACCAATCCTAAACGAAACCTACACACAACATTAACACTAATTAGAAAATACCGCCTAAATTAAAACACAAAAGCTAATTATCACTAATTGTAACAGCCAAATTCTTCATAAAAGGTCCCATTAATTTAACCCATAAAAAACCATAAACAGTTAATCTTTAAATCCATTGTTCTTATATAAAGAAAACCCTAAATAATTTACCTCATCTCACCATAAGCCACAAATTAATCTTATGTGGTTGTTTACTGCAATACAATACTAATAAAATCAGCACAACCACATACACCATCTGTTACACCTTGATAAAGCCACCTAACATCAAATAAAAATAACCGAACCATAACCCCCAAATTTAAATCATCCAAATCCGCATAAATTTACATATTAAAAATTAAATATGATTATTGAATAATTTGTGATAATCTCAAGTAGGAATTAATTACCTAATCAAATTGACCGATGGAAATAAGTTCTTCCGAGCTTTGTACTTTCCATATATAGTTGTTATAGTTTAGTGAAGATTATTTGTCTTACCTGGAAGCCTAGCATGAAGCTTCAAGAAAATAGAGGAGAGAGGGAGGTGTGTGAGAATGAAATGGTGGTATGTGTGAGGAAGAAGCAGTAGCAGACTTAGCCGAGACAAGTGGTTCTTAATTTTACTAAGCTAAAAAAATTGATGGATCAATTAGTCAATCGATCAATGTGTCTTGTCAGGCCGGGTCCAAACGAATCCAGTTTAAGCATCATACATACATATTAATTCACACTAAATGTTGGCGTTTGTTATGCGCATATGGAAATGGGGGTATGGGTTTATGAGGCTGGGCAGGATGTTGACCAGTCGGTCAAGCCTTTCATTCGTTGGTCGCCTTTGTAGTGGCCTAGTCGGTCGTCGTCAGTCGGGAGATAAAACCGATCGAGTATGTGATCGATTTGGCAAGACACAAAAAGTCAAAAAAAATGCTAATGTTTCCCCTTTAAATATAAAAAAAGTTTTTTAACTTTTAAAATTTAAACACTTTAGCACTATAAATATCCGACTAATTTCACCATTTTATTCACAAATTCAAACTATGTCTCATATTCATTTCACCATGTCTAAGAGAACTCCCAAATCAAAAACCTCAAGATCTCGAATTTAAGAAAGCGTTCCGCATTTAACACCGGATCCGAATTTCCAATTATCATGAAAGTGGTTTTTGTGACCTCACTGTGTACCAAAAAGCATGTGCATAATACAAATTAATGTACGGGCATGCCTTTACGTTGGAGCCGTGTTGGAACATTTTGAAAGATCACCAAGCTTGGTTAGAAATTGAGATGCCTTCTTTTTACAAGAATACAAAGGGTTGAAAAAAATCCAAGACTGTGGTTTTAATTTGAACGATGAAGTGGATGCGTCTGAGGAAGAGACTCAAGAACAGTGACCAATTGGTCGTGATTGAGCTAAGAAGAAGAAATCATTCGCCTCCTCTCGTGATGGATCTTTGTTAGAAACATAATTTCACAGTCTAACAAGAGAAGCTCGGTCTTGAAGAAAACTAGCGTTTCATAGCTCGTTAGTTGGTTAATTAATTAATGTAATTGGGCTGACAAAGAAAAAGCCCGGAAAGCCCAACAAAAGCCTAGAATGGGCAGAACCTTTTTAGTAAAATACACCTAGTTTAGTCAAAATTAGGTTAGACAGTATAGCTAGTCATTATATTATTGTTAGGGTTTCTAGCCACCAAAAAGGTTTTTTTCTTTCAATCATCAATAAAGTCTTTATTTTCCTGCATCTTGATTCTACACATCATTGTTAAGGTTTGTATGAATGATCTTGGAACCTACAATTGGTATCAAGAGCCTTTCATGATTGATGATTTGATTTGATTTGTGTTTAATTTTTTTTGTATTCGGTTATAAAAAAATAAAAAATAAAAAAAAGAGGGTTCGAAATTGTTTTTATCTTGTTTTGTTTGTTTTTTATTCTTAATTCATAGATGGTTTATGCATAACCTCATATCATAATAACCATCTTGTTAGTAATCAAGGACTAGGCGCATTTTTTTGTTGTTCGAAACTTATAACAAACAAAAGATAGAAGGATTTTTTTTCTATTTGTGGTTCTAATATACAAAAATAACACATACAACTGTTTGGTGATTTTGTTTTTTTTCCTTTCTTTTGGTTCGAAACAATAATCGAAAAAGGAGGAAAAAGAGTATTGATCGAGTTCGTGGTCTTGGTTTGAGTTATAATCACTTGTTTCGTGCTAATCATATTTTTTACAACGAAGTTTTTGGAGATTAGACAGGTTAACTTCAAAACTTCAACAATCGATCGAGTAACTTCAAAAGAGGATAGAACAAGTGAAACTCTTTAATCAACCGAACCAGTGAACACACCTTCAGGACCGAACGAGCCACCAGCCTTGACAACCGATCGAGTAGAGGTAGTGGGAACCGAACCATCCAACATCCTTAATCGACCGAACGTGCGAAAAAAAAAGGAGTCGTAGAAAAAGATAGTTGAACCGAATTTGTCAACCTTTGAAGATCGAACGAGTTGATGTGTTAAGGGGTCGAACAAGCAAGCACTCAAGGAACCGATCGTGTGAAAGTAAGTGACAACCGATCGAGTGCCGAACGTGTGTTTTTCCTTGTGAACCAAATGAACCAAAATCATTGAGGACCGAACCATTGAAAACAACAAGGATCGAACAAGCAAATCCCTTGGTGAACCGAACTAGTAGACTTTTAAGTTTGGACCGAACCAGTACACTAGTTAGAACCGATCGAGTGAAAGCTTCAAGGATCGAACAAGCAAATACCTTGTGCGCCGAACGAACCAAAACCCCTTTAGGAACTGAACTACATCAACCACGGACAAAATCCACACGGTTTTAAACTTTTTTCAGATTTTCGGTTTCGAGTAACGGTAATCTACGAGACTTACGAGTTATACCATCGTGTTTGTGACATCGTTTCGATCAACGTGGTATATTTGGTTTTAACCGACGATAACCAAACGAGTTAAAAAGATCAAAAAATTACTCATGACATTTTTTTAAGTTTCAAACGAAGAAGAAAGTGAACAGGAGGGAAAACGTGTTGGTTTTATTAATAAAGTTTGGATTTTACACCTTCAGCCCCTGCACTTTAGAACCAATTCAAAAGGAGCGACAAGTTTCTATTATTAATAAACTACAATTCGAAGTTGGCAACTATAGTCCCTGGACTTAAAGACGACTTCATCTTTCGTCTTTAGTTGGCTTGTTAACCCTCCTCGTTAATTTTCAACATCATTTTACGTCTTCTTCTTGATTTTGTAAAATCCCGTGAAAGATACGATTCTTTTCTTGGTTTTAATCAACGATTTGTAAAATCCCGTGAACAATAATTCATTTCAATCAAAAAACAACAAAACCAAACACAAATCAAATCATAACAACAATCACTTGAGATCCGTTCATTCATACTTATATCATAATGTCAACTGATAAAGAATCAAGTGCCGCGGGTACGGACAATCGTCCTCCAATGTTGATTGAAAGTGACTACAAGTCGTAGAAGATTCGTATCGAGAGGTACATTCGTGGTAAACCTCTTGGCAAGTTAATTTGGAGATCAATCAAAGAAGGACCTACTCCACATCCCCAAATTACTGTGATAGAAGGTCAAGGTAAGGATGCAGTACAAGTAACAAGAGACAAGACGGATGAAGAATTTACTGTGATTGAGAACAACAGAGAACTTGCTGACATTCAAGCAACCAACATTCTCAGTCAAGGGCTCCTAAGACATGTATTCAACATACTCAACCAGACTCGCACTGGGAAAGAGATTTGGGACAATGTAGAGCTACTAATGAAAGGTTCAGGAAAGTCTCTCCAGTAACAGAAGGAAGAACTGTTTGATGAGTACGAATGATTTCATGCAATAGGAAATGAGTCAATTCATGACTACTTTGTTCGTTTCCACAAGCTGATCAATGATATGAAGATTACTCAGCTTAACATCCCCACTCATCAGATGAACACCAAGTTTGTCAACAACCTTCCTCCGTATTGGGCAAAGTATGTGATCAATGTAAAGAACAACAAGGATATTTCTGCGACAACCTATGTTGAACTTTACACCTACCTTAAATCTTATGAACCACATGCTATAAAGACTCTCAAGAAACAAGAGCAGTCTACCAGCACTGTTGATCCTTTGGCATACTTGCTTCAACAACACACCACCATACGCCAACTCAAACCACTAATCCACCACCAGCAAAATATGGACCACTAACTTCCTTCACCCCACAACAAGTTCACTCAATAAGCAATGATGACTATGTTGGAAACCATGAACCAAATCGAAAACTTTGTTGAGTCGTTTTTTTTTCCAAAAGCTGTTTCTACTAACAACAAACCAGCTCAGGACATCGTCCAACCTCAGGAGTCATGATACGGTGCACGACAGCGGCAGTTTGTTACTGAGACCGTTCAGAGAAGAGACTCAGGGTAATGATGGTTAATACGGGTATCTAGGAATCTCAGAACTACGGGCAGATGACGGAAAGTAGGGGAAGAAGGTGATATGTTACAACTGCCGTGGAGAAGGGCATGTATCTAGGCAGTGTAAGGAGAAAAAGAGAGTAAAAGACTCTCAGTACTTCAAGGACAAGATGTTGTTAATGGAAGCTAAGGAGAAAGGAACAATTTTAAATGCTGAAGCCGAAGCATTCCTTGCTGATGTAGAATGTACAGCTCCTTATGATCAGCCACTGGCTATTACGACTACATCATGTTCAAGTAGCCATGAGGAAGTGTTACGATTCTGACATAGAGAAGGACCTCATGACAACAGCAGCTTTCATGGCTAAACTTGTCATCAAAGTGGATTAAACCAATTGGTGCCAACCACCAGTCAAGTCAATGAGGTATACACTGATGCTAATCAAATCTTTGATAATGTTAATCATCTGTTGACACATGAGATGCACCAGGAAGAACACCTAGACTCCGATGTTGAGTCGGATATTAATGACAATACGATTCCGTATCATCAGTACCAACTTGACAGCGAAGTTCAAGATGTTTCCAACTGAGGTACTTCTAGCCACCCGGTGAGAGAGCCATGAATTACCCATCTTAGATGACTTTATGAAACTAATGTCGGACCATCTTAGGTTAATCAGGAACAAAGCCTGGTTAAAGACTCTTATGAGCTGAGCTTGCAATGATGAAAACAGAAATGGTTAGTCTAGAACGTAATAAAGTCAAACATGATTTAGACCAGACCATTATTCAACGTAACAAACGGAATGCTAAGCTTGAAGAAGAAAATGTGTTGCTAAAGTCAAAACTTTCTCAAAACGTTGTGTCAATTAACTCTTTGAAAAATGAAAGTAAAAAGGTTGTTTCTGAAATAAGGTACTTGGAGGACAAGTACCTTGAAGAATAGTTTGTTAAAAAGTGCTAATAAAGTTGCAACAGATATTTAAATTAATTTATATTATTTTTAAATTTTTCTTGCAAAGATTTCACAACCAACACAACTATTCCATGTTAACATAACGTCCTAACCTAGCAACACATGATTTGCACCAATAAAAGCTCTAGGTCATGCAATCCGTGGAAAACTCAAACAAGCTAAGAGTCTCAACCTACCTTGTATGATGGACATACACTTTTAAACCCCACCCATACCTCTGTTAAAGTGCATGACAGTGAAGACTCATTAGTTCACGCTGAAGTCAGTAGAACTAAGATGTCTACAAGACTAGGGACAATTAAACCCATAAACTATGCTGAGCTCAATGCCTTGTATAGTCACTTTGTTCCTCAGAAGGAACTGTCCCGAGAACAAGTTTATTGGTTACCTGCTGAAGAACTTGCTACTCAGATAAGTAACCCACCTAAACTTGTGACTCCTTTTGTTCGTACTCGTCCGGCAAAGAGTCAAATTTCCACTTGTTTACGAGGCTTAAACTCGTGGATTCCCGCATTTGCACATGTCATAGACCAACGAACAGATCCATGTCGCTATCCAAGCGGCTCAGGGGAGTTTAAACCCGTTAAAGCAATGTTTACAGAACAAATCATACCTTTTTATGAAAATGTTAAACAACTTGTTCAAAAACTTAATGAAAACATTGTTACAGAAGTAACTGAATACATGCGGATATTTGATGAACTGGACACTGAGTATGAACGCTGCGTTTGGAGGCGGAGTATGAACAATGTGTTCTTGATAACAAGAACCTGACCATAGAGAAGAAAAATCTATTAATAAAAAATGACAGCTTAATTGCTGAATGTTTAGAAAGAGATATTTGCTCTATTGTGCTTTATTCTGATGTTGTTGTTACCCCTAGTTCTAATTGTTCTTGTGATAATCTTAGATTAGAATGTGATAGGGAACACAATAAAGTTCTTGAACTTGAAGCTGAGATCTCAAAACAGAAAAGGCTAATTACTGAATCTGAAAAACGTTTTGCCTTTCTCGAACAGAATTATGTTAACTTACAACTTAAATTTCAGAATTATAAACAGTGTAGTGACACGTCAAGTGCATCAAATGCTATTTTTGAAATAAATAAGTTAAGAGATCAGCTTCAAGGAAAAGACACCACTATCAGGAATTTAGATGCTCAGATCAACATAATGAAGGTGTTGAATGTAGGTTCCGCTGAAGGCAGCGTAGACAAGCAGGCCTTAGACACTAAATGTATTTAGTTGAAACATACTATTACCTCCCTTAGGATTCAGCTAGATGGCCTTCAGGTAGACAACGTGAGTCTCAAAAGACGGTATGATGACCTGTCAAAAGCGAATACCTACTCACGTACTGCGTACACTGAAAAGCTTAGTGCTTTAACTTCTGAAAATACCAAGCTGAAAGCCCTAGTGCATGGTAAAACAACTAGTGGACCTTCAACTTCTGAGACACTCAAAGTACTTGCTTCAGGGATGTATACCAGTAGTTCAAAGTACGTTCCACCTCCAAAAAGAGCCAACTGGGTAAAACCAACCCCGTTGCCTAAGAAAAAGCAAGTTACTTTTCAAGAACCCCCCAGGACTTCAAATAGACCCACATAGAAACCACCAGTGCAACAAAACAAGAAGCCTAATGTTCCTGTGCATCTGTCTACAAGAACTAAACCTGCCACTGAATCTCGCAAACCTATGCCAAAGAGCCACACTCGGTACCATCGTATCTTACCCAGTAAAAGTGTGAACGCGAGGAGAGCAGCAGATCATAATAGGAAGTTGAATGTTGTTGATCATAATTAGTTTGTGATTCATTCTTTGAAGTCTGTTAATACCAAAACCCCTCTGGCCAAACATAGTGTGTATCATACTAAGAAGGTTTGGAAAGCAACCAGAAATCATAATGTGAACACTACTAAGACAGCTTAGAGACCAACTAGAAAGGTTGTTGGTAGTGTTAAGCCTCAGTGGAAATCCACTGGACGACATTTCGCGTTGTATGATAACTGTCCTTTAACTAGGATAAGGGAACCCATTGTTGAGCCTTTAGAACTTACCCCGAGCGTTAGTTCTAGTTCCAAAGTTACTATGATCTCTAGGTTCCCTGATTGCAAACTTAGTGATCGAAAGGCTGGTTCCAAGGGGATATCTGGTATTTTTGAATGCTAAAGCATTGTATCCTTTGTATATTTGAGAAAAAAACGAAAAAAAATATAAAAAAAAATCTCTCTTAAATTTTTTAGTCTAGATGGCTTGCAGTTATTTCAGACTGTAACCCGGTCTTAACCTAGAGATTTAATGTACGTTTCAGTGCATTATTTCTTCCACAGACAAGAAGTTGTCTAAGACCCAAACAATTTTCTAATAAACAATTTGTTTTATCAAAGATGTTCGGAGTTACCATTCAGACATTAACCAAAACCTTTTTCTGTTATACCCGGGTCATTGTTTAAGGGGGAGAATCAGGTATACTAACAGTTTTGCAGGTCAGTTGGACGCACTGTTGCTGATTCTATTACAGAAAGATTGAATTGAGCCACTACCTACATCTTCAGATGGTTTGATTTATCACTCCTATCTCGGTATGTTTTAGATCTAGTTTTAATATTCACTTGATATTTGTGTTCATTTAGCTCACCTCAATGTTTGAGGGGGAGCTCAAAACATTTTAAGTCTATTATAGATCAAAACCATACAAAAGTTGCATACTTTTGATCGGGGGAGAAAATGTGACTTAAAAAATGTGACTTAAAAATGTGACTTAAAATTATTGATAACTAATGATTCAATTGTTTATATGTGATAGCTTGAACCTT
>BQNB010073685.1:18819-32032 GCA_026074375.1 Tanacetum coccineum
TTGGCAAACTATATATGCTTCATTATATGTTGAATACTGTTACAACATGTTATCGCGTTATCGACATATATATTTTACTTAAAAATTTTGGACCCTTTTAATCCAGTTATTAATTAATAAAAGCGGAGTTGTTAATAAATGTGGAGTCGTTGAGTCGTTATTGAATCATCATCATCTAGAAATGGCAAGGAAAATTAGTCAGATGATATTTCGTAATTGACTATTACAATCATGGGTTACCCTACAACGTTCCTTGTCTTTGACGTAGCATGTCGTCGCTAAAAGATCAATATATTGTCGTTGAAAAAGTTTAGCGACGACATGTGGTCGCAAACAGTCGTCGACATACATCCGTCACAAAAAGTGATGACGACAACACGTCTTGTGCCTAAAAGTAATTATAAAACTAAAAGAAAATATAAATATAAATTATTAGTTTAATTATAAAGATTGTACGAGGGTTTTAGGACGAAGATGAAGATTATACGCCATATTTTTTGGGTAAAGGGTTTTAACTAGGTGAATTTGTTACTCTAGTAACTAACGATATAATTGAGAAGGTGGCGAGTTCAAGGGAAGATAATGTTGAGGATAACGTTAAGGAGGCGGAACAGGTTATGGAAGATAGTGACAGTGATGAGGTCGAAGATGTATACGATAAGACTGCCAATTTTATGGCTAGTGGAGGCGCGAATGATGCAAGTTTGCTTGAAGACGAAGACTATGATATCTATGACACTTACGATCTTGATGGTTTAAATAAGGATTAGGATCCTCTAAAGTTGGTTTTAACATGATAGGTCATGTTCACCAATCAAATGCAAGTTAAATTGTAAATGATTTTTTTAACTTATAATTAAGGGCCCACTTGTTTTTTCACTCCTCACAAAACATACAACATTACCTATCATGTTGAATGTAAACTTTAGAGGATCTTTTTTCCTTTAAATAATGTTCAACGGGCACTTTGTGAGGCGTTTGATATTAATCTTCGTGGGAAACTTAGACGATAGTTTTCATGTTTGTCTGTTTAGTAGTTGTTCATAAGTTGGTTTGGCGCCTAAATCCCTCAGCCGTATCATCTCCTCCTATGTGGTGACAAAAAAACGAGATAGTTAATATATTAGTCGGGTTACTACATTATTTGTCGACAAATCATTAAAGTGCGTGTTTTGAAACAAAACTTACATATTGAACTCGCGCCTCGTCTTGCGCAAATACGCCGTCAACAGTGTGTCGAAGTAGGTCTGGATGAGGGACGGGTACTCTTGAGTCTCGAAGCTCTCCATCTGTACATACACACGTGTATAAGATGGAACAAATTAAAAACGACAAAGCACAACACACCATGTATATAATGAACTCTATATATGTGAAATAATTATAATGTGTATTACCTGCAGATCTCGGAGGACAGCAAGTGACCGGGAACCCTTCCGGCAGAAGACCTTGCTCTTTGCCCGGTTTTGAGCATTTTGAAGGCCTCGGGCAGCGTTCTTAGTATCAAGCCAATAGTCAATCTGAGTATCCCAATCTGCCTGCTTGATGTTTGGGGGAGGTCAGGATTTGATGCCTGCCACGTCACGCGTCCCGTAGCGTTTAAGAATCCAATGCTCTTTCTTTAAGGAAGACTTGTTGTCGACGTAGACCTTGGCCAAATGCTACTCGATGCCTTTCTTGATTTTTGGCCAAATATTGGATTGGATGTGGGGCTTCAAGTCAAAGTGTTGCTGCAATCATATATAACAAAGACAAATTTAGAGATATAAATAAATAAACAAATTTAGATAAATATACACATCTAAATAAATGAACACGATAATAAAATAATATAAAAGGGTAATGAAATAACTAACCCTGAGGATTCCCAACACCCCCGCCTTCTTCTCCTCCTTGATTTTGTTCCAAGAAGGGTAGTACATCGGGAACTCCCTGAAGATCTTTCTGATAAGGTTACTCCACTCAGCCGCGTGATCACCGAGAGGAAGCAGCGTGCCTCTATCGTTAAACTCAAACCGGATTTTATGTGGGCCCCATTCATCCGTAAGCTTCCTTAACCCGAGGTTCCTGGTTTCCCCGCAAGTCCCCAGTTTGCCGGCTTTCCTGCCTCCCCTGTTGGGTTTTCGGCATCCCCTGCCTACAAATTCTATTTTGTTCATTAATTTCTATATGTTATTCTGCTTGTACTTCTACAAATGTCAGCAGATGTAGCACAGGGTCACGGTGGTGACGGTGGCGGTGATGATCGTCCCTTTTCACGTCCGATTGGCACCGGTTGCCGAGGTAAGAGTTTCTGGATTATTGTAATATAAGCATAAACTTGATAACTTGAGTTTGCTTGCCTTGAATTTTTATGACGTTATCACTCACTTGAATATAAGCATGCACACATCCAAATACATACACATTCAAATAAATATACACATTTAACAATCCACAACAATTTCATTCATTCAAATAAGTTTCGTTAACAAGTTACAACTCAAGATCAATATTCCTCTTCACTAGAATAAACAACAACTACATCATCATCTTCATCAGTGGCGAGGACTTCATCATCAGAATCTGCTAAATCATGAGAAATGACGTCTTCATCATCAATAAAATCATCGTCTTCGTCAACATCAATGATATCTGGTGTTGCGTCAACATCCATTGATTGACCATCTATATTCAAGGTGGCAAAATCCAAATCATTCAAACTAGTAGAAAGTGCGAGATCATATGAGTTGTCGAAATGTATTACATCATGATCGTCCTCTACCACAATGACACCCCCGCTCGAAAACTTTTTATGATTTACATCTTGAACGACCTTCCTATTGGGTGGTCGTCTGGCCATATCTTTAAGGTAGAAGACTTGTTTGACTTGTGTTGCGAGAATGTATTGATCATCTTTAAACGAATCACTACATGCCCAGATTTGTGTTATGTTGTTTCTAATGACAAAACGTTTAATTTTAGGTCCTTCGTTGCTAGTGTCGAACCACTTAACTCGGAACAACACAACTTTGAACGACATATACGAAAACTCGAGAATTTCTTCAAGCTGACCATAATACATTTCTTCGTCCTTCTCACCAGGCGAACAAATGCCCTTTTTTTGAGTTGTGCGACGTTCATCGCGGCTGTGTACGACAAACCTCACACCGTTGACTACGCAAGAGTTGACTGAGATTGTAGTCGATGTTGGTCCATAAGCCAAAGCGAATAACTCGCCGCTTGCGCTAACACCTGGGTCTTTGTCTATGTAACATTGACGGATTTATAAAAAAGATAGGATTAGATAGAGATAAGTAATATGCTATCGTTATTTTTACAGTGAAATACACACAATAAGTCTAAGTTTACGTGCGACCCAAACCAGCCGGGGAATTCTTTTTTCATGTCTTGGTTAGGAAATTGACTGAAAAATGTTTAGGGTATTAGAATAAGTCGTCAAAAAGATAACTTAGGAAAAAGAAGTTTCAAAATAAAAACGCGTACCGTACGGTTCAAACTAGGGCTCGTTTAGGTTTTCTTGGACTTTCTTGGCTATATTTTTGCATACCTTGATTAGACTGATGGAAAAACAAATCCGAGGCTTAAATAAAGTATATCAATGAATTTTGGTCATTGGTTAGAGTTAAAATGGGTTTAAAAAATTGAAAAATGGTCAAAGTTATAATTGGGCATAATTAGGGTTTTCTAGATTCGTTAGGGTTTTCTAGGCATTGATTTAAGGTACATTGTCAAGTTAAAGGTAGATAATGATTTGTAAACTCATTTTATAAGTTTATAATGGCCCTTGGTTGGTTATTTGGGATTAAATGGGTAGAAAACAAGTATCGGTTAATGAACCAATTAGGTACATTAGGGTTTATAGGATATGTTCACTACAAGTGAAGTAAAATGTGAGTAATGAATGAAATAATGATTGAATAGGATTGATATATGTCAAATAAGTTATTACAACTATTTGAGTTTGGTTTTGGGTTTGTAAATGGATAAAACCAAGAAACATCATGTTTAGATACTAGCTCAGTTTAGGGTTTAGGGTTTTGAATAGGGGTTTAAGTGCATAAAGATGGTATGAAAGTTTATGAATAGAATAATTTTAGGGTTTACACATTGTATATTGATGTAGCAGCTTGCACATAAGTTATGTACAGAATTAGAATGATAATGGAGGTAAAACGCTATTTTAGAGATCATAGCTTAAATGACTTAGTACATTGAGCTTTTAGAGACTTGTACTTTGAATTGAAGAGATTTTATATTTCAAATGAGATATAATATTACTTGTACCTATGATTTAGTAGCTTGTGCATTCAATTTAGGGGTTAACCTTTCCATGAGATTAGGGTTTAGGGCATCCAATAATGGTTTAAAGCCTATTTTGATATGATGTTGCAAATGGTACCTTTTAGGAATAATGTACCTTGAAATAATGATATTGACTTGATATATTGTGATGTTTGCTTGACATATATGAAGACAGGATGGTCATGGATAGGTTGCGTGAGCTCGTCTACTTTAGTTATGACATACTGAGATATATAAGTAATGTAATAAAGCAAAAAATTTCCCCTTATAATTGTGATAATAGTAAAATAGGTTTTTCATTTGATGAAAATTCTTGGGTTGTTATAACTTCATCATCAGAATCTGCTAAATCATGAGGAATGACGTCTTCATCATCAATAGAATCACCGTCTTCGTCAACATCATTGATATCTGGTGTTGCGTCAACATCCATTGATTGACCATCTATATTCAAGGTCGCAAAATCCAAATCATTCAAACAAGTAGAAAGTTCGAGATCAAATGAGTTGTCAAAATGTATTACATCATGATCGTCCTCTACCACAATGACACCCCCGCTCGAAAACTTTTTATGATTCACATCTTGAACGACCTTCTAATTCGATGGTCGTCTGGCCATATCTTCAAGGTAGAAGAATTGTTTGACTTGTGTTGCGAGAATCTAATGATCATGTTTAAACAAATCACTACATACCCAGATTTGTGTTATGTTATTTCTAATGACAAAACGTTTAATTTTACGTCCTTCATCATAACATAAATTTAATCTTTAAATGACTTAATATAACCAAGAACATTTGTAATAATTATATGATTGTTTATGCTTAGTGTCGAACCACTTAACTCGGTACAACAAAACTTTGAACGACATATACGAAAACTCAAGAATTTTTTCAAGCTGACCATAATACATTTCTCCATCCTTCTCACCAGGTGAACAAATGCTGTTATTTTGAGTTGTACGACGTTCATCGCGGCTGTGTACGACAAACCTCACACCGTTAACTACGCAAGAGTTGACTGGGATTGGAGTCGATGTTGGTCCATAAGCCAAAGCGAATAACTCGCCGCTTGCGCTAACACATGGGTCTTTGTCTATGTAACATTGACGGATTTATGAAAAAGATAGGATTAGATAGAGATAAGTAATATGCTATCGTTATTTTTACAGTGAAATACAGACAATAAGTCTAAGTTTACCTACGATCCAAACCAGCCGAGGAATTCTTCTTTCATGGCTTGGTTAGGAAATTGACTAAAAAATGTTTAGGTATGAAGAATAAGTCCATCAAAAAGATAACTTAGGAAAAAGAAGTTTCAAAATAAAAACGCGTACCTCTTGAACTTGGCCAGGTAAATGTCAATTTCAGGACTGTGGTAAAGGTACGTGTCGATTTCAGGACTATTATGAAGTACATACCATGTCACTTTCTTCAACTCTTGGGCATCAAACCGAATAACCGACCGTAAACCAATCAATTTACATAGTGATCGGAACACCGAAAACTGTCACGTTGGGGAGGAGGATCCACATTACGGCCAGGACGATTAAATTTCTTGGTAACATCCCGAAAATAATGAGAACTGAAATTCAATGCTTCTTCTACAACATAACCCTCCGCGATCGAACCTTCTGGCTTAGCTTTATTTCGTACATAACCTTTTAGCTTCTTCATGAATCTTTCAAATGGAAACATCCACCGGGGGCGAATAGGCCCGCCTTCAAGAGCCTCTAGAGGTAAATGGATAACCAAGTGAATCATAATGTCAAAGAAATCAGGAGGATATATGAGCTCAAGATTGCACAGGATATAGACCACCTTGCTCTGAGCTTTCAACATGTCATCCTACATCAAAGATGCAGAGCAGATTTGTTTAAAGAGTGAACATAGCTCGATTATTGGTTTTGCAACCTCATCGGGTAAGTATTGGTATCATTATCGGTCACTTTGTGCTTGAAGTTGGATCCGAACCCATCTGGTAGTTTAACTCCTTTGATGAACTGACAAAACTTTTTTTTGTTATCGAGTGTGAAGGAATACTTAGCATGAGGCTTATAGCACTTCTCGTTTTTGTTTTGGCCAAGCCACAACTGACTTCGAATGCCCAGATTTTTCAAGTCTTGTCTTGTCTTAGTGGTGTCTTTAGATTTGTCACTCTAAATTATATTTTAGTGTAAGAAAATACCAATACCCAAACTCGTAAGAACCTTAGTTTACAAACCCTAAGCCTATTCTTCACCCAAAACTTCAAGAAACTAGTAAAATCAAGATTTTTAATAAATGTTTTACATGGTGATTTTTCTTGTAGGATTGATAAAAGATTAATGTATGGTTAATGTAATTGATTGGAGGAGTGTATAGTGGTGATTAAGAGTAGAAAAGAAAATTTTTATGGTGATGTTCATGTTGTTGATGGTACGACAGAGACAAAAGAGAAGAAACAGGAGAGATTTTTTTTTGTTGATATCTAGTGTTTATAACAAGCAAGATTACCCGCGCGTTGCTGCGGACATTAATTTTTCGCGCGTTGTTGTGGGGCATTAATTTTTTTTTTGATGATAATCGCACATTTTTTTTCTCCAGACCGATAGAAAGTCGTAAATAGTTAAAAATGAGAGTACGTCCCGTAATTTTTTTTTTCTTATTTTTGGCCAAAGAATGGGAGGGGGATTATAAAGTTTTTTTTTGGCCGATGAACAGTAACCGAGCCCAGTGGGCCGGGTACTGTAGTGTATTGTAGCACTGTTCATTTTACTGTAGCACGAAGTAAAAAACGACGTCGTATGACTTGTGAAATGTGTATTACCATAATGTAAGGATGGGTTTTTATATTAATTGGACATGCATAAACAGTCAAATCAATTTCCTGGCAAGTAAAAATTGTGTTGGTGTATGGTTGGGCCTTATGGGTGGCGTCCAATGGGGCTTGGGTTCATGGGTTTATAATTTTTTTTTCTTAAGTTGTTGTGTGTAATTTTGGTGTAAGTATAAAAAAAGTGTAGAGTATACTTAAGTTTATGTAAAAAATTTAACAAGGATTCGGCTAAACGCGGGAACAAATGAGGATTATAAAAATAAAAATTTTCGAGCCAACGAGGCAATATATAAAATTTTAACTTCTTAGAATATTTAAACGGATAACGATCCTAAGCACGGCTCGCGAATTATTAAAACGGCGATTTTTATTTGTGAGTATGAATGTAAATCCCAAAAAAACAAAAAAAACTATATATATAGGTTTTACTGTGTTACAAGTTATCGCCCATACAAGACTTGCAACGCATAAACCTACATATATAAGTTACTTATATAAAATCCAAAATGTTTTCAGTATATATTGTAATGAACCGATAATCCCAAAATGTTTCAAGTAGGATATTATATGAACACAATATCCAAATATGTTTCAAGTTAGATATTATAAAGAGCAGAATATCTTTAATTAGTTTCAAGTAGTAAGAGAAATGATTACGATTACTCTAAGTTCATGGAAACTGCGGGTACGTAGACTGTTAGTATGCACTTTATTCTAAGGCACGGTAAATGTTCACTAGTATATAGGTTGTTGGTCGGTGTAGACACCAATCCATTTATATCTGACATGGTATAACTGTTGTTAGTCTCGATCTCGAACTAGTGAGAGCTAATCACCGAAACGGGGGTTGTCAATCCCCAATAGATCTATTTTATAACATTCGCGCTCACCCTCCAAGTGATTTACAGTTCATGAAACCTAAGCTAATCCGTAATTATTCGAGTAAAAGTCAAGTATGTGTTTACGTCCAAAAAGTACCAATATTGTATCTCATCGCATGACAAGTAAGAAGTGCATAAAATCCAATTTGTAATCAACCTGTAATTGCATTTGTAAAAACATGCTGTTCTCACCCAAAAACTTATAAACGAAATCATGTAAAAACGTTGGGGTTATTGTATATCACCTCGAGTGAGCTAATATCAAGTATATCACGCAAAATGCGTCCGATAATCGCCGAATGCAACCTAATCCAATATAGGTCGTATGAGTACTCGAGTATGTTGTCTAACAACTACCATATATAATCCTATTTAGTTATCATCATACTATCGTTCGGGCTATCATAATTAAGAGGTCATGACATGACGTACGAGGAGCTAGGATACTTTAAATCGTAAATCCAACAACTCGTCAATACGTCATCCGAAGAGGCTCATTATAGCAATTCCCTAGTAATATGCACTTTGGTAACTATAAACATATATATTCTAAATAAGTCATCAAAATGATAAGTTAAGAAAAAGAAGTTTCAAAAATAAAAAAACGCGTACCTCTTGAACTGGGACCGGTACGTGTCGATCTCAGGACAGTTGTGAAGTACATACCATTTCACTTTTTTCAACTCTTGGGCATCAAACCGAATAAACGACTGTAAACCAATCGGTTTACATGCCAATCGAAACACCTGCAACCGACACGTTGGGGGAGGGGGGGAGGGGGGGTCCACATTACGGTCGGAACGATTAAATTTTATGGTAACATCCCGAAAATAATGAGAACTGAAAGTCAATGCTTCTTCTGCAACATAACCCTCTGCAATCGAACCTTCTAGCTTAGCTTTATTTCTTACATAATTTTTTAGCTTCTTCGTGTATCTTTCAAATGGATACATCCACCGGAGGGAATAGGCCCACCTTCAAGAGTCTTTAGAGGTAAATGGATAACCAAGTGAATCATAATGACAAAGAAAGCAGGAGGATATATGAGCTCGAGATTGAACAGAATATCAATCACCTTGCTCTGAGCTTTCACCATGTCATCCTCCATCAAAGTTCGAGAGCATATTTGCTTAAAGAATGAACAAAGCTCGATTATTGGTGTTGTAACAAATGGGGGCAAGTATTGCTGAAGTCCGTAAGGAAGTAAACGTTGAATCATTATATGACAGTCATGAGACTTCATGCCCGTTATATTGCTATCATTATCGGTCACTTTGTGCTTGAAGTTGGATCCGAACCCATCTGGTAGTCTCACTCCTTTGATGAACTAAATATTTTCCGTTCTCTGGTGTGAAGGAATACAAAGCCTGAGGCTTTGAGCACTTCCCGTTTTTGTTTGGGCCGAGCCACAACTCGCTTTGAATGCCCAGATTTTTCAAGTCTTGTCTTGCCTTAGTGGTGTCTTTAGATTTGTCATTCATTAACAAAGTGTTCAAGATAATCTTCAACATATTTTTTTCTATATGCATGACATCTAAATTGTGTTTTAGTGTAAGAAAAGACCAATACTTAAGATCGTAAAAAATAGATCGTTTAGTCCAGTTCAACTTGACAAGAACATTGCGTTTTATCTTCACACCCCCATAACTCGGATGTTTCCCCTTCTCACGCGTGGGCAATCTATTAAGTTGAGTCAGGATTTGATCCAGCTTAAATTCTCTAGGAGGATCTCTGTCTTCGGTTTCACCATTGAAATCACGCGACCTCGTCCATTTATGGGGCTTCTTTAAGAATCTTATGTGACCAACATAAGCTATTTTGCCTAACACACGCATAGATGGAGTCTCTTTATTACATGTAGGGCATGTCATGTAACCTTGCCCACGTCACCCAAACAAACTACTTCGAGCAGGAAAATCATTGATAGTCCATAAAACCATCGCTTTCATATTGAACTTCTGGCCTGTAGCAACGTCTATGGTCTCGACACCTTTGAGTGCCCATAAATCCTTTAGGTCATCAATCAAAGGCCTCAAGTAAACATCAATGTCCTTACCTGGGGATTTAGGGCTAGGAATTAACAACGTCAACATTAAATAACTCTCTTTCATACATAACCACGGAGGCAGATTGTATGTTGTCAGTACATCGGCCACATACTATAAGACTGACTAAGGTTGCCGAACGGATTAAAACCACGCACCAACCCTATCGAACATCTTAGGTTTCTGCAGACAAAAACCCGAATACAATTGTGTCAAAGTCCTTCCATGCTTTACCATCAACCGGGTGTTGCATCTTACCGGGCTCCGTACACTTTCCAGTAGCATGCCAAGTCATTTCTTTGCAGTGTGACAACTTATGTACAACGTTGTATTCTAGAAAGAATGAATCGAAAAGTAACGCCAACACTTCTTAGGAACTTTCTTCCCCGGTGTGTTACTGTCTTTCCATCTACTCGTGTTCACACCGACAGAATGCACATCTTTGTTAGTCCGCCCGAAAACAAAACAATCGTTTACACAGCATGTATCCGACTCGTACCCTAACCCGATCGTTTTAAATGTCTTCTTTATTGCATAATATGACGGTGGGAGCTTGTATCCTTTAGCGGTGGGAAATACATTTTGGAAAAACTCTAGCATTTCATTAAATATAGAATCAGTTAATTTACCTTTAACCTTAAAATAGGTAAACTTTGCCATAAAGTCTAATCGAGTCACATAGTCACAACCGGGGTACAGCTCCTCGTTGGCACTAGCATATAACTCTTCGAACTCGTTACGTTTAGCTTGAGTCAGGTCGTTACTTGTCTCACCAATATCTCCTTGAGTTGGCTCATTTTGTTCATTATTCAGAGGAATATAGTTAAGATCATTAAGGCACGCTGTCATGTCACTCATCTGAGGTTGTCTTGTGTTATCTATTACTGGCGGTGGCGGAGGAAGATCCGGTTCACCGTGGTGAATCCATGTTTTATAACTTGGGTGTGGTCTGAAAGGTGTTTGATGGATACCCACAATACTAGACATACAAAACGACATGGACATTTTATATTTCCGAAACTATTCAATAACGGCTTGCAATGCTCGATGAATTTCTTAAGACCAGTAAAAAATGCTTTTTCAGTACTATCTAAACAGGTCCAACTCTTATTAATTACCATAACAACGTTTTAACGATACAATTAGTTATTATATGCACTTAATTAAACACATTCAAATGAGGAATACGAGTTGTTTAGCGCAACTATAGAAGGCAATCCTAACCCACTCTTTGAATGATTCGTCTCATATATGAATGTGTATGACTTATTTACTATTTGAGAAAATTTCAGCATCATTTCCCATCAACTCCCCAAATATGTGTTTAAAGACATATTCGTAGGAGTAAAAGAGAAACATTGTCGAAATCATCTCAAATAGTAAACCAATTATACACAATTATATCCTAAATGAGACAAAACATTCAAAAAGCAGTCCCAAACAGGGGACTTTCTGAAATTAATTTTTAATAAATTAATTCCGGACGGGTGTTCAATAAGATGATTAAATTCAGACAGGGATTTTCTGAAATTAATCACTAAAATCCTAAAACATTCCTAAAACATTCAATAAAACAAATACCAAATGCATAACATTTTCTAACGCATATCCAAACACAAATCCAAATGCATATTTAAATAACATATCCGCATAACCAAACGCATATCCAAATGCAAATAACCAAACAGAAATATCCAAATGCATATCCAAATACATTACAAACATACATTTAAATCAAATAAGTTGTTTTTAAACAACTTATCCTAATAAGCTACTTTTAAGCAGCTCATCAGAATAAGTTAATAAATAGCATCTTATTATGATAAGCTATTGTTAAACATATTATCAGAATAAGCTGTTTAACAACAGCTTATCAGCATAAGCTGTTTAACAGCAACTTATCATATATATTGCCCGCTTTTAGACAGCTTATCATATATATTGCCCGACTACACGTACAAACTAATATATATCCTATGTAACAAACGAGAACATACTGTGGAAACGGGCTATGGTCTCGGTCTTAGGCAGTGGTCGGCTGTGGAAACGGCCTCTGGTCAACGGGTTGTCTCGGTCTGTGGTCGGCTGTGGTCTCGGGTTGTCTCGGTCCTGCTGTCTCGGTCTATGGTCGGCTGTGGAAACAAATACTACCAAACAAGAAACAAAATCTATAAGCAATCCCATTTCCTTTGTTCACTTGAAACTTTCCCCATGGACAAGTCCCCAGGGTAACAAAGGCTGCGAGAAAGAAAACACATACCTTCGACTCGACCTCGGCTCGTTCCCGCCTTTTTCTCGGCTGCCCTAAAATAATCATTTTAACATAAGCTTCCACAATAAGCTGCGAGGTTGGTTTTCTCATTCTATTAGACTAAAATGTCACAATATAGTGTTAGAGTTGAAAATGAGCTTGGAGCGGGGAACCCAAAAGCTGCAGCCTTGCCCAAACCTTTTTTTTAACGACATTTTTATTAAAACAAGCTCGCCTAATCTAGTATCACAGTTCACCACCACCACTAAACAAGCTCATATTCAATAGCTTGATAAAACCTCATCTAATTCGCAGCCTATAAATAGCTAAGTCGTTGACGATTCATGGTTTATATTTCGGCACAATTCAAACTAATAATTCATATCAATTCAAACTAACATTTCATTTCAATTTACAGCTTATATATAAACTATACACGGCTTATATTTCATTTCAATTCAAACTAATACCAAATATTTCAATTTCAATTCACGGCTTGTATATAAACTAACTAACATTTCATTTCAATTCACGGCTTACATAACACAAAGTAATAATTATAAACATTTGTCGACGACATGTCCCCGGGGATACCAAAAGGGAAAAAAATATAATATACCTTTGGCTGTGGACTTGGCTCGTTCTCGCCACTCGGTCTCGGTCTCGGCTACTGTTAACTGCCCAAAAAATCTAATAAGTAAACCGAATTAAACCACAGCTTAATTATACCTTATTATACCATAGCTTATTATAAATAACCAAAAAAAAAAAAATTACAATCAAACCTTTAATAAGCAAAAACTAAAATCAAACACCACCACCAATCAAACCTGTTTAGAGGGTTAGAAAATGAAGTAAAAGAATTATCATTTAGAGGGTTGAAGAAAGAATTATAGTTTAGCGGATGAGGAGGA